>JACDRQ010000271.1:0-82981 GCA_013841215.1 Hycleus cichorii | reverse complement strand
GTTGTTCAATTCTTATCTTGATGGGTGTTCATGTTATCGTATTTATTTACTTAAGAAAAAGTCCTTGACATTCGATACTCATAACAAAAGCACATGCCAGTTATTTAAATAAGCTTGTTTTTCTTTAAATAAATAAACATTGGATCGTTTTAAGAGACTACACCAGTGGTTTTCAAACGTTCTGGAAGTGCCGAGCATGTAAATTATTTATTAATTCATTAAGGACCCTTCATTTTTCACCAAAGACTCATTTCTTATGTTGTAGATAAGGAATATTTCACTCTGAGCCCGTTAAATCGGGCGGATAAAAAAAATTTACCAGATCGACTGTTGAGAAACACTGGTTTAAAATTTGATACAAAACCACTGTGACCGACAAAGGGGGGCGAGTGACTTTTGCATTTCAATTATTTCACGGTGAAGCTCTGCTCGTACCTTTTTAAATTTTTTTCGAAATCTTAAGGGCAAATTGCAAAAACCAAAATGTTACGAATGTATCACATTAATTCAACACTTTGAATGTGTGAAAAACCCTCTTGCCAATTGTTGCATATTCAAAAGTTAGATTTGATGTCACTCATTTCCCAAAGAGCTACGTGGACCTAATTTTGCTAAAATGTTCTCTGAGAACCCCCCTATAAATCCTTAAAATATGTTTCCAATCACTCGATAATTAACAGACGTTTTGGTGCTGTGAACACCTTTAAAAGAAGGGGGCTGTATACAGGTGAGTCAGAAGTAGAGGGTTTTAAAGTATCGAATTTATCTTGCAGTTTGCCATGTCTTTGGTATTTGGTGTAAATAATCGAATCAATAAAATCAAAAATTATATTTATATTGTTAACAAAAATGCGCAACATGATTTTGATTAAAAAAAAAGGAAAATAATTGAAAATAGGAAAGACAAAGGAAATTAAATTAAATTTGGCGCCATCGTTATAATTGCGCTACTATCTCATAGATGTTAAATATTGTACAGGGTGAATGGAGAAGATGCCACATTAGAAATACAGGAATGCTTGACTCTTATTATTTGTAGAGCAATTTGAAGAATATTTTAACTACATATGGGAGGGTCCTTGAAGATTATTTTAGCAGAAGTAAGATCCTCTAGGGCATCGCGAACGAATTTTTGACTATGCACCAATTTCAACGATGATTTTTCACGGACTAGAATTATTAAAGTAATGTTATACGTACATCACACACGAATGTTTGAAATCTGTCCTTTGGATTTGAAAAAATTAGGGTAAATACAGGTCTAGATTGAGTGTGAAACATAGAAATGTAAAATTCCTTCGCCTCCCCGTGTTAATCATTGCTGGTTCACAATAATTTGAATTTCAAGTCCACTGCTTTTCCTGTACTCCTTATCGGCCCAAAGAGTCATTTTAGAGGTCTAGAATGAATCATTTCTCAGCTAGGACACATGAAATGTTTGTTTTACTAAAATAATAGCCCGGAAAGGGCTTATCAAGAAAATTAAAGACCAACATTTGAAAAAAAGATTGAAAAACACTGACAGACTTTTGAAACAATTCAATGTTTATTTACTTAAAGAAAACCAATCTTCCAATACGTGGCTTTATTAATAATCGACCACATATTTGTATTGTATTCAAAGTTAAGAACTTTTTCGCAAGTATACAAATCAGTGCCGTGTTAAATAGGGGGCGAAGAGGACACCCGCTCGAATTTAAGGAGCGTTAAAATATCTAACTGAACTAATTTTTAATTAATTAATCAGCAGATAAAAGCTTGATTTTGAAATTAGCGGTAAGCAAAACAGTAATAAACTATTATCAACTTTAGTGGGCGGCAAATTTAAGCTTTGCCCTGGACGATAATTTCCCTTAACACGGCTCTGAAACAAATACCCCAACATAAGCAATCTCAGTAACTAAACTAAAAATAACACCACTCAGGAGGCGAATGACTAGTTATATTTCAATTTTCACCTAATCGATGTCCGAGAATAACTCAAATTTTTTTCAGGATACAGTGCCAAATACAAACAAAAAATTCTAGTAGATACTCTGAATAATTTGGAAGAAACTCTTTTTTTTTTATTAGTTTCCCAATAAGTTACGCGACATCTGCTTTTGCTGCGTGAATTGAATGGCGAGGACTTTTCTTAAGTGAACAAACGACAACAAAAGTATTTTTCTATTAAGATGAAGATATTGATACAACTGAAGAGGCGAATGACTAGTTACATTTTAATTTTTACACAATCGGTATTGGAGAAAAATGTTTCTTTCCTTGGTAGACGGAGCTAATTGAATTTTTCATTCAACAGAAAATTTTGACCGACTCAATTGTCAAAAAAGTCAGTTTTTGACAAGTTTCCCAATGAACTACAAAGTCCAAATTTTGGTAAATGATCTTCAAGGACCCTCCCATAAATCCTTATGATATTTTTAAAATTAATCGTCAAATAATAAGGCTTTCCCAATCAATTGCACCAAAGAATCGAATTATGCGATCAAAAATATAACATTCTTCTTAAAATAAGAAAATGCATTGTCCTACCTTATATACCAAGGGTTACTAGAATAACGACAACGTTTTCTAGAGTTAATGAAAATAAAGCAGCAAATAAACCGAATTTTAGAAATTCCCATTAATTAAAACTTCTTATACTTTCAATGTCCCACCTCTTGCCTCACCCTGTATATTAATTTAAAAAAATAATCGTATTCCTTATGAAATTGGAATATTTTTCATAAATTAATGTCAGTAATTTTTTATGAAAAAGTGGTATTTCTAATTCATAGTAGAGACTGGGGAGTTACAATTAATTTTTAGTACAAAGAAACAATCAATTCATTTAAAATGAGAATGTCCCTAAGTTTATCATATACCATCCTTTCGACTCACCTTGTATATTGTAATATTGGATGTCTACGACATATCCAACTCTAGTTAAGTGCAGGAAATTGATCTTCAAGGATTGTAGGGAAACTGGCGCATTATTCAAATCAATTTAAACAGATTTATTATCTCTTCAACAAAATTAAACATTAATCGACAACTTTGATACGGAATGTTAATTTCTGATCTAAACCAATATAGGAATCACTCATAAAATAACAGGAATACCAATAAATACCTAAAAAAATTACCAAAAAATCAATCAATAAACCAAAAATCAAATTTTAAAAAACAAACCTCGTTGTTGTGGTGTATCAATTTGAACATCAACACTCTTCGATTTCTTCATTGTAAACCGTTGCATTCTCAATAATTCCCCAGTATTATCATTACTGATAATAAAAAACCACGATTCTTCCTTTTGTTTATTGAATTTCCGACTATAAACGTTGAAATTATTCGAATTACTATCACGTCTGATGTTGAATTCGAACAATATCGATGTGTTGATTTTAGCTGAATCGATCGCAATGAATTTCTCAATTTCGTTGATTTTATACGTGATATTATCATTACTATCGATTTGTTTAATTGTAAAATCTACATATAAAACCGGTAGACGATTTAGAATTTTCACAATTTCATCCCCTCGATTCTTATCGAAAATATCGTAAATTATATTATTAAATTTTGTTCGAAATTGTCGTGATAACAACAATACTTTAACTAGTGTTAAATTCTCTTGATTACCAATCAATTGTTTATTAATCAATTGATATTTTAGTAGATTTATTGTTTCTTTGGTGAAATTCGGCAAGATCAATATTGGATTTTGATTAATTGTTATTCCTTGAATTAACATTTGTTCTAAATAAATCAATTTAATTGTTGTTTGTAACCAATTTTTGTAGGTCGTTAAACTGATCATAGCTTGAATTATTCGAATAATTTGATCGAATACTGTTTTTAAATCGACTACATATTCTTGATTTGGTAATTTTTTATCGTATAAATAGCATTTTACCAACAATAAAACTTTTAAATGAGGCGAATCGTATGGTAGATTCGTTTTTAATTGTAAATCCATTGATAGATTTCTATAATAATATAAGAATTAAGGGGAGGCCCGGACTGGTTCTTTTTAATTTAATACGTGAAAAATGCGGTTACTTTGTTGGTTTTTAACAGATTTTGACGATTTAAACGGCTGTGGAAAGATAATTTCAAAATGCATCGGAGGTAGTTTTTTGATTATGAAAATTGGCACGCGTTCCTGAGTTACAAAGAGAAATGGTAAAACATACTATTTGTTATCATTTTCTCGATTTTTCTCCTCACATCTTCGCCAATAGTGCTTATTTTGCAATGATTTTCAGCTAGTTTATTCTATGTATTTTATCGTCGTTCTTATGGCAGCCCCTAAGGAACACTTTGTCAAAATTAGAACTTCGTAGCTTGTTGAGAAATTGGTGTCAAACTGTTTTAATCTGATAATTTCGTGATTTTCACCAACCAAAAAGGACCTAAAACAACAAAGAAGGACTACTACATCCTACTACACCCTGGAAAAACAGAAAAACTCAACAGGAAAACAATAAAAGTCAATTATCAAGTGAATTGAGAATCAAACATTTGGAAAAATAAACAAACACTGGTGATAAGCAAAACTAATTCATGATTCATAATCGATCTCAAATCGTTAGTATTTGGCTTTTCCAAGATCCAATGCGGAAAAACAATTGCGCATTGTTTTACGAGAATTTTAAGATAGTGGGTATCGCGATATGGTCACATTAAGGCAAGTTTTCACCAATTTTACAATGCGCTACGTAATTCTAATTTTGGCAAAACGTCCCCTAGGGACTGGCCAACAAAGCCTCAAGATATTTTCCAAATTTCCCAGCAATTAGTAGACTGAAGGCTAACATAAAACTAGAACTATTAGCATAGAATAAACTGTGTAACAAATTCAAAGCGCTTTCCAAATATTCAAGAAAATTCCAGATAGCAGTGTTAGTTTCTCAGGAAATCTACTGAGCCGAACGGACAATTTCTTATGCCATTATGGAGTTCCAGTGAATTTTAGAAATTTTAATTTTGATTCCACGTAAAATACGATTGTTTGTTTATCCAAGTTTAAAATTATGTCCAAAAATTTAAAGAAGCTCGTCAATTTTTCGAGATTTCCTAGAAAACTAACGGAGCTATGGGGAAATTTCTTGAACATTTAGAAAGTACTTTTAATTTGCTATATAGCGCGTTTCTAGTTCTTATTGTCTCTTATTCGTCTCTTTAGAGTTCATCAATTTAAAATATGTATGAAAACAATTACGTAAGAATTTAAACAATCTAGTCATTCGCCTCTCTAGTTGTTTATCAATTTTAAACATGAATGATCAATGTATTTCATCCAAACAGCCGGGCGATTTGAAACATATCTTAAAGTATTCTAGAATAGCCCTACGAAACATTTTGGTAAAATTACAATTTCATAGCTCTTGCATTTTCGTTTGGTGGAAATCATAACATTGTCAGATCATAACGGTTTTTTACTAGTTCCCCAATGAGTTACGAAGCTCTAATTTTGCGAAAATGCTGCTTAGGGGCTACCATCAGAACTAAAATAAATTAGGCTATACATATAGTTTGAAAATCATTGCAAATTAGGCAATTTTGGTAGAATTATGAGGAAAAATACAAAAAATACTTCAAGATTGCCCTCTATAACCCAAAATTGCATGCAAAATTTAAAAAAATTAGAAAGTCTCTGAAATACTCTTTCTATTGCCGTTTAAAACTGATTAGTCGTATTTTTCATATATCGAATTGAAAAGAACTAGTCGGGGCCTCTCAACTACTTACTTATTAATTTTGTCCTCATTATGCCGTACTGGGAACAATTTATATTCATCAACTTTACAAATATTGTAGATTAAATCATCAAATGTTGTAGAATCTTTCAAATTCTCATCTAAATACAATAAAGTATTACATGATAGATAATATTGTGCTGATAATTGGCCCAAAAATGTCGATTGATAAAAATCATGAACATCACCCGTTTTAATTTCAACACATTTCAATTCATTCAAACGATTAATCACCGATTCAGCCAAGTCATTCAAATAATTATTCGGATCGATTTGTTCATTATCGGTAATATCCAACTGATAATAGCTCGGATTCACTAATAGACGCCGGAAGAAGAACGTTGAACAAATCAAATCAATCAATTGCGCCTTACAAGTAACTGTACTGTTGGCAATTTCAGCATTTACATGTTCCGGTAGAACATTCAATAGACTCGATTCAACTGGAAACGGTTCAAATAGGAATTTCCGATAGAAATTCTTCTTGTTTTCTTGTACGAAAACACAAGCCACCCCGCTAGTATCGTATTGTGGCCGGCCAGCACGACCCATCATTTGTAGAATATCAGTAACCGGCATATCGATATAGCGTTTAGTTAGACCATCATAATATTCGGTGCCTTTAATTATAACTAAATGGGCAGGGAAATTAACACCCCATGCTAACGTAGCTGTGGCTACTAAAACTTGAATTTTCTGTTGTACGAATAGATTTTCAACAATCTTACGGTCGTTCTCTTGTAAACCAGCATGATGGATACCGATACCGAAACATAACAAATAACTCAAGTCACTATCGATGATTTGGTGGCGTATTGAATCGATTTCGTATTGTTGACAATTCAGCCATTGTTGTGGGTTGGTATCACTCAATAGACATTTAATTAAATCATAAGAGGTTATTCGGGTTTGTTTACGGGACGATACGAAAATTAACGTAGGACTATGTGGGGCGTATTGACAAATCGCTTGATAAGCCGGCCGGTTCATTGTAGCCATCCGTGGGCAATAATTCTTGGCTGAAAAGCCTTGTAGATGGATTTCTAACGGTACCGGACGTACTGACGAACTAAAATTGAACAAACCCTTCCGTTCGATTCCCAACCAATTGGCTAAATCGCCAGCATTCGCCATGGCTGTTGATAAGCCAACAATTCGAACTTTGGCATTTTTTATACTGTTAATATAATTCATTCGAGATACGATAATTTCTAAGACAGGGCCACGTTCTTCGGCTAATAAATGGATTTCGTCGATTATTATTAAACCGACTTGTTTAACGAAATCTTTCTGTAGCCAATTTCGGCTCATACCATCCCATTTTTCTGGTGTTGTTATTATAATATCCGACATACGTATTAATGATGAATGTGGTGTTATATCGCCGGTGACTTCGATGATTTTTTTTGAGATTTTTTCGAATTTTTCCGTCCAATCACGGACACGTTCGCGTACTAATGCTTTCATTGGTGCTATATAAACTACCTAAAGAACCAAACAAACTTTCATTGTCACATGCCCAAAAAAACTTTGGCATCATGGCATAGAAGACCAAAAAACTTAGTCACAAAATCAAATAAGGCGGATTTTTGGTAGATTTTTTTGTTACTAACAAGTAAACCTTACGAAGTCGAAACTCCCGATTTTGATGATTTTTGGTATATAAGTACTTCATTCTATTTTAAGGGGTGCGTGTTTTGTCATTCGTGCCCATACGCAAGTTTAAGGGAGAAAACTGGGGTTGAAGTTACCCCTGCAAAATCAGTTTTTGGGCTATATCTCTAGAACGGTTTAATATTTTTTGATGATTCAAAAACAGTAAGATAGACATTTGTAGGGGCTACAACGTGGTAGAAACCAATTGTCAATATCTTGTTCGGGGTGGAAATCACAGTCACTTATGTGACGATTTTTACGGTTTTTTGCAATTTTACACCCCATGGTAAAACATACCAATATGAAATTTTTTGTAGTAGTAGAAAATTACAAAATAAAAGTTACCTGTTCGAGGGTTGTTCATTATTTCCAATTATGACCCATAAATAATTCTTAAGTGTTTAATTTTAGGGGTGAATTTTGGCTATGTATATTATTATTTGAAATCAAATCTATGTGGGTTTTGAAGGCATTTGGAGGACCTTTCAATTGATGTATGAATGACTACACCAAACTACCCCTTAATAGATTATGCTAATATAAATTTATGAAAAAATTACTATTAGTGATTCTATTCATAGTAATTATTTTATTTTGTTTGTATTATTTATATAATGATCCAATGTTCAATTTTAATTACTATTTTTATCAATTTTTCCATAAATTTATATTGGCATAATTCATTAAGGGTAGTTTGAGGTAGTCATTCATATACCATTTGAACGGTCCTACAAATGCCTTCAAAACCTACATAAATGCGATTTCAAAAAATAATATACATAGCCAAAATTCACCCCTAAAATTAAACACTCAAGAATTATTTATGGGGTAACAATTAAAAATAATGAAAAACTCTCGAACAGGTAACTTTTATTTTGTAATTTTCTATTACTACAAAAAATTTCATATTGGTATGTTTTACCATGGGATGTCAAATTGCAAAAAACCGTAAAAAATGACACATAAGTGCCTGTCATTTCCACCCCCAAGAAGATATTGACAATTTGTTTCTACCACGTTGTAGCCCCCACAAATGTCTATCTTACTGTTTTTGAATTATCAAAAAATATTGAACCGTTCTTGAGATATTGCACAAAAACTGATTTTGCAGGGGTAACTTCAACCCCAATTTTCTCCCTTAAACTTGCGTATGGGCACGAATGACAAAACAAGCATCCCTTAGAATAGAGTGAAGTACTTATATACCAAAAATCATCAAAATCGGGAGTTTCGACTACGTAAGGTTTACTTGTAAGACAAAATTATATGACTGTGTGACAAAGTTTTTTGGGCATGTGACAATAAAAGTTTGTTTAGTGACTTACTTTTAAGTCGGGCCTTCTGGCAAATTGTCTCAAGATACAAATTTCCGATACTATAGTCTTACCAGAACCAGTTGGTGCACCTAATAGTATATTATTATCGGTATTGTAACAACAATGGAATACTTGACTTTGAACGGCATTAAAATGTGTAAAATTATATAATTTTTCGAAATTTTCATTATGTAAAGCTGTTTTTGGTAATGGACGTACACTTAAAAATTTCGTTTGTATTGTATAACTTGGTAATAAATGTAATTTATCTAAATCGATACGATATATTGTTTCAGCATCTGAAAGTTAATAATTATAAATTTATTATTAGTGCTATTCTTCAACTTCTTCGCGATCAGTTACCATGACAACGTTGAAGATCAACAATCTCTTTTCAATAATGTTATCTCTTTTAAGCTATAGAGTTGTAAAAAATGAGATAGATGATCTCCTCAAAGAGCGTTGCCATAGTGACGAATCGCCAAAAAGTTAAACACTACGACTGAGTACCTGGCGTTGTCATAGTAACCAGTCGGTAAAAAGTTAGAGAATACCATTGTATAATTATTTATATTATGGGGTAAATAAGATGCGAGAGAAAAAGTTTACTCACGAAGCACAAGCTGAGCGAAGCGACCTTTTCACAAATTGACTAACGCTTCGTACACAATTTCATTTCCGTGAGTGAAATTAATAATTTTTTCCAATTCTAAATGCCAAACTTTGAAAGCAATCGAAGATTTTAGGCAATAAATTCATAATTTAGCCGCAAAAGTTCAAAATCTATGGCTAAAATGCGTTGAATCTGCTAAAACTGCTGCTTTGCAGATACAAATGTTCAGATTTAAGCAAAACGTGCAACTTGAAATTTTTTAATTGACAATTTTAAGCAATAAAATTAAAATACGATAACGTTGGCTAGACTGTACAATTTTGCATGATTTAAGCTAACTTTGATAGCTAAAAATGGACAAAATGCACCAAAACTTCGTTTCAGAACATAAAATTTGCAGCTTTTTACTGCTAAACGCCGATTTTTAAAGCACAAAAGAACAATTTAGTAGCTAGAATTATTATAAGAATATGTCAAAATTCTCTATTATTTTCGTACATACATAGTTGGAAACATATTTAACAACTAAAAAAGACAAAATGCAACTGAATTTCACCTTTCAAAGTGAGAACTTCTATTTTTTTCATTGCCATGTGCCAAAATTTGAGCTATATCGTCGATTTTTACGCGATAAAATTATAATTTAGCACATAAACTATCTTCGAATCGAATTTGAGTATTTCCATAAATGAAGCTGCCTTTTACAGCCAAAAATAACAAAATCCAATGAAATTTCACATTTCAAAATGCGAAATTTGCAGCTTCTCTACTACTAAATGCCAAAATTCAAACTAAATCATACAAATTGGCAGCTTAAATTCAAAATATTTGCTAAATCATCGAATTTGAGCATTTGCATAATTGAGGCTAGTTTTTACAATAAAAACTCCAAAATTTGACCCTTCAGAGCGTAAAATTTGCAGCTCTTTTCAGAAATTTAGCTCCTCTGTTTACTAGTACCGATTTAATTATCAAAAGATTATAATTTAGCACATAAACTATCTTACTCCGATATTTGCACATTTAGAGCTACCTTTCGCAATCAAAAATGATAAAATTTTCACATTTCAGAATGTAAAATCTGTAATTTCTTTAGTAGTAAATGCCAAAATTTTTAAGCGATAAAANTTTGAACCAAATCGTAATTTTTCAGCAGTAAATATACAATCTACCGATTAAATTTCAAAACATTTGCTAAATTATCTCATATTAATATTTGCGCAGTTAGAACTACCTTTTACAGCCAAAAATGACAACATAGAACGAAAAACGTGAAATTTGAAATTTTTTACAACTGAATGCCAAAATAGCGGCTAAAATTCAAAATATTCGCTAGATCATCGAAATTGAGTGTTTGCATAAATGAAGCTACAAAATATTTGATAAAATTATCGAATTTGAGTATTTGTATTGTCGAAACTACTTATTTTTACAACAAAAACTAATAAAATTCTCCAAATTTCGCACTTCAGGGCGAGAAATTTATAGCTTTTCTACAGATAAATACATATTAAAATCCCAACTAAACTGTTGATTTTAAGCCGTAAAAGTGCAATTTAGCAGCTAAAGTTTAAACTACTTTGTAAATTAACTTATTATGGTGCTTGCATAGTCAGAGCTTTGGAAGCTAAAAGTGACAATATTTCATATTTCAGAGTTTTAAATTTGCAGCTTTTTCACCATTTAAGGCCGAAATTTGAGCCAAATCATGATTTTTTAAACTATTAATGTATTTACATACAATTTGCCAACTAAATTTCAAAATATTTGCTAAATAAGCTCATTTTAACATTTGCACAATTATGACTATTTTTTATAACGAAAAATGACAAAGTAAAACGTAATTTCACATTTCAAAGCGTGAAATTTGCACCTTTTTTACTACTAAATGCCAAAATTCGAGCTAAATCTGACAAATTAGCAGCTAAAATTCGAATTATTTGCTAAATCATCGAATTTGAGTATTTCCATAAATGAAGCTACCTTCTATAGACAAAAATGATAAAATAGAACGAAATTTCACATTTCAAAGCGTGAAATTTGCAGCTTTTTTACTACCGAATGGTAAAACTCGAGCTAAATCATACAAATTAGCAGCTAAAACCCTAAATATTTGCTAAAGCATAGACTTTGAGTATTTGCATAAGTAAAGGTAGTTTTCACATTAAAAACTGACAAAACTCTCCTAAATTTTACACTCCTGAGAGTGAAATTTGCATCTTTTTTACCACTGAATAGCAAAATGCGATCTAAATTATACTAATGAGCACATAAAATTCAAAATATTTGCTAAATCATCAAATTTGAGTATTTCCATAAATGAAGCTGCCTTTTACAGCCAAAAATAACAAAATCCAATGAAATTTCACATTTCAAAGTGCGAAATTTGCAGCTTTTCTACTACTAAATGCCAAAATTCGAGCTAAATCATACAAATAAGCAGCTAAAATTCAAATTATTTGCTAAATCATCGAATTTGAGCATTTGCATAATTGAGGCTAGTTTTTACAATAAAAACTCCAAAATTTGACCCTCCAGAGCGTAAAATTTGCAGCTTTTTTCAGAAATTTAGCTCCTCTGTTTACTAGTACTGAGTTAATTATCAAAAAAAAAATACTTACGCATATATTTACTGTTGGCAACATTGACAAAATACTCCCCACTACAATCACTGGGTCGTACCACTGGTACCGTAAATATCAATTCAATTGTTTCATTATTTGTAACCAATCGTTTTGTTAAAATAAACGATTCAAAATGATAAACTGAATCATTAATTGGATCATCCACCCATATATAATAATGTTGTACATTACCATGTATACTATTATCCCATTGGAAATTCGGTTGTATCAATAATTTCAAACGAATCACACCATCCGTTATCGGTTTAATTACCACATCCAAATTGATCAACGGGAACAATTTTAGAAAATATTGTACACGTTGTAATAATTGTCGATTATTAATCAAATTATTCAATTCGTTACTTGTCAATTGTTTCAATTCACTAATTGTGTAATTTTCAATTAAATGTAATTGCCTTAGATTCGTTTTCAATTCGAATTGTTTGAATTGTAATAAGGGGTATTGATCGACAGATAATTGTTGTTCGATCATTTGCGATAATTGTAAACATTTCGAAATTTGCGACGAATAATTCTTATCAATTGCAATTTCAAATAGAGCTCTAGATAAACGTTGGACAGTTTGTATGATAAATTCACAATCCGAAATTAGGGAAGTTATACGAATTTTCGCTTTGGCTATATTCGCTTGTATCAACGTTATCACTTTATATTCCACCGAAGTCTGGTCTAAATTATATTTATACTGATTATACTCCTGGTATAAACGGTCTAATTCTTCTAATTCATCATTACGTACTTGAATATGTTTAAATTCATTCGAATTGCTTATCAATAGTAGCAAATCGGCTTCTTGCATATATCGATTGAAATTATCATGATAGAATTTCATTGTCTGATAGTTGATGTAATAGAAACTGGAAATACGTCCGTAATTCGTTGGTCTTAACTCGTTCAATTCCTGATTGAAGCGCACCATTTGGGCCTGTTCTAGAATAACACCAGCCTCGTACAATTTCCGTTCTAAATACTCATACAGACGATCATTATCCCAAATATCGGTGAATGTTAAACCGTAAACTAGCGGATTTTTCCGGATACGACAATACAGGAAGGTGTTCGTCAACCATTCCATTGCCTCTTTTAAATTCGTAACAGTACCCAGGACGATTTCGGCGTTCAAATTGTCGGGTAGATAATTCAAAAATTGGCTCTCTATCGGCGTTTGTGACACCAACAATGACATATATTTGACCATATTTGCGGTATTTGTGATGATAATACCATGACCGGAAGTGTCATATTGCGGTCGGCCGGCTCTACCGAATATCTGTTGGATGTCCAACATGTCCAAGTCGACATATTGGGATTTTTGTGGGTCATATCGGGTGGTGCCGCGTATTATTACAGTGTGTGCCGGTAGATTAACACCCCAAGCTAGTGTTGTTGTACATACGATTACTTTTAAAATGCCTAAACGGAATAAATTTTCGATTTCTAAACGATCATTACGACACATACCGGCATGGTGGATACCAATACAATTCAATATTAGATATTCTAGATCGTTATTTTTGAAATGTTTCGTATTTAAATTATAGCCGCATTTACGTTGATCGAATTGAAATAAATTCGAATTATCGTTATTTCGTAGTATTGTTATCAAATTTTTCGCTACTTGTACTGTCATATTACGTGATGTTACAAATATCATAACTTGTTTACCATCTTTTATAAACGGTATCAATTTATTATAACATACAATATCCATAATATCATTATCATTCTTATTTTTCATGCCAATAAAACTCATTGTTAATGGTACAGAACGATAACGATTATCGAAGAAATATAAACCTGATTTTGGATTGATTTTTAAAAAATTACTAACATCCATATAACCTGGTAATGTTGCTGATAATGCAACTATTCTGATAATACTTTGACTACTTAATACTTGTCGTAATGTACGTGCAACTAATGCTTCAATAACAGGTCCACGATCCGAATTTAATAAATGGACTTCATCTAATATTAATAATTTTACTAAACTTGTTACCTCACTATCAACTGAGAATAAAAGAAAAATATAATCAGAATAAAATACAATAGATATCGCCTAAAATCATTGATATATTCAATGAAATAAGGGGAAGGAGTAGATCTCATCGTTTTTACCGGCGAAATGTGAAACGATTTCTCGCTCGTCTTCAAGACTACGGCAACCGCAAATAGATTTTTGAAAAGAGCATTTCTTATAGTCTCCAAGGGTTGTTTCCCTTTTTACAAAAAAATAGGCCAATCGGACACAGGACCAAATTATGTACTTAACCGTATGTATTTCGAAGCAAAATAATTAATTTTAATAAGTGAAAACAATGCCAGAAAAACCAGTTGGTTTTTCCGCGATAACTCAGGCAATTTTCAAAATATGAAAAAATGCTTCCTATCTTGTATTCCGTGTTTGTATCAGCTTTCGAATGAGGGGTTGATCAATGCTGTCAGATAAAAACTGTAGAAAAAACGTTGTTGTAACGTACAGAACTTTTCTCAATTTTCCGAGAACCTAACGGTGGAATCGAAAAATTTCTTAAATATTTGGAAAGAACTTTTTATTTGCTATCTAACAGTACAAGAATTTTTGTAAAATAATCAAAATTGGCCAAGTTATAAGAGAAAATACGAGAAATTGTACAAAAATACGAAAAAAACATGTGGTTAGATTTTCGTTTGTAATTCAAATTTGTATCAATATTTTGATAAACGGAAACAACCCTTAGAGGCTATAAGAAATGCTCTTTTCAAAAATCTCTTTGTGGTTGCCGTAGTCGGAAAGACGAGCGAGAAATCGCTTCACATTTTCGCCGGTCAAAACGATGAGATATACTCCTTCCCCTTAAGACTGTCGCTCAAAGTAAAGGAAAGCATACAAATTCTCATAAGAAACACTTTGACTTATATCTCGAAAATGATAAAAGATATCGAGATGATAGTTATCTCATTAGATTCAGAATGCAAATCTGTACAGTTATGAGTCTAAGAAATTTGGAAAATCCAATGGAATTTGCCGATAATCCCGAAAAACAGCATTTTCCACCCAAAAAAGTGTGTTAATAATCCGACATATTACTCGTCCTATAATCCATAAAAAGAAATGAAACATATAGGTAGATCAAGCGAAGTTAAGGCTAGAGAAATGAGCCTTACTCGTTTTAATTTCCTTTTCCATTTTTCAAAAAACAGCATCTAAATGAACGAAGTTTCTCGAAACAGTACTTTCTAAGTAACACAGCAGATGATGTGAAGTGGTGATGCCATTCCGAAAAATTCGATTCATTTAGGCGTTATTTTCTGAAAAACGAAAAAGAAAATTGGAAAAGTGACGCTAGCCTCAACTTTATATTTTCTATCTATGTAAAATTTGTTTCATTTTATTGATTGTTAAAAGAGCTACGAAGGAAAATATAACACCCCTTTTTTGTCTGAAACATGCTGTTTTTCGGAATTTTTGAAAAAACCAAGCAAATTTTCCAAATTTTATCTACTAGTGTCGATAGAGGCTTAAATTTCGAATCGAATGATATGTTTCCCACTTCGATCTCTATTGTCGTCTTCAGTTGACCAGAAAAATGCTTTTCTTATGGGATTTCAATGTAATCGAGGACAGGCTAGCTTGCTTCGAGCGAAACCCTTAAGGGCAATGGTCAGATAAGCTTGTTTTGAAGGTAATTTTCACAGTAAAAATTTCGTGCATTTTTCGATGGATTTTGATGCTCTGAACGGCATTTGAAAGGGCATTTCGTCGTTGTTGTTGTGGATTATCAAGTTTTTGGACATTCGAACGTGGTCCAGAGTTACAAAAGAAAAACCGGAAGCATGTTTTTTTATATTTTTGTTCATAAGTTTGCTTATTTTTCAATGAATTTCACAGGGCATGTATAAAATTGAAAGCGCTTTCCAATTATATTTTGATTGATTGATATTTTCCGATCGCATTGTTAGTTTTTCAGGAAAGTTATGAAAAACAAATTATGTTGTTGTTACGAGTGGCTTACTTCATCTACTACCGAACAGAGGGCCTCATGCTAATTCTAGATTGCTTTATTATATCTGAGGCGGCCACCTTACTTGTTTGCAATGTTGCCAAACCTCTTTTTTATCATTGAGGCCACACCTTCGGTTTTTATTTCTTTTGTCAATTATCAGTATTTTTTCTCGTTTTTAACGCAGTTACAGTCTTATATTCGTGTTGTTTGAGAGTTTTTAATTTTTATGTTTTTTAAAGACATTCTAAATAAGTAGGAACGTCTATAGATATATTTTTGTAATTTTTTTTCAACCAACAGAACAACAAACGAAAAAAACTTACAAATACTCGAAATGTTATAAATACGAATAATATTTACAAAATTACCGAAGGGGTGGTTTCAATCATAAAAAAGAGGTTTGACAACATTGCAAACACATAAGGTGGTCGCCCCAGATATAAGATAAAGCAGTCTGTAATTAGGATGAGGCCCTCTATCCAGTAGTAGATGAAGTAAGCCACTCATAACAACAACTATTCGTTTTTCATAAATTTTCCGAAAAACTAACAATGCGATCGGCAAATATAATTGAAAAGCGCTTTCAGTTTTATACATACTATGTGAAATTCATTGAAAAATAAGCAATATTGGCAGAGGTATGAACGAAAACATAAAAAAAACATGCTTCCGGTTTTTCTTTTGTAACTCTGGATTACGTTCGAATTTCCAAAAACCTGATAATTCACGACAACAACGACGAAATGCCCTTTCAAATGCCGTTTAAAGCATCAAAATCCATTGAAAAATTGACGAAATTTTTACTTTGAAAATTATCTTTAAAACAAGCTTACCTGATGATGGCCCTTAAGAACCCAAAAATACAACTACACCACTGTGTGTATGGTCAAAATTTTAGATTACGAATCAATCAACGAATTACTTACCGGCACCTTTTCGTGTTATAACATCCCATTTTTCCGGTGTTGTCACCAATAATTGTGTTTCGGCAATTTCTTTTTTTGTCAATTGCATATCACCAGTCACTTCTTTAACATTTATACCAATCGGTCCGAGTTTTTTCGTAAAATTCATAACCATTTCTGTAGCTAAAGCCTTCATTGGGCAAACATAAACAATCTAAAAACCAATCAAAATCAATAATAATTCAAATTAACTGATAAATTAGCTACTTTAAAGTCGTCTTTTCGTATAAAACCACCGTCCATGTGTTGTTTAATTTGATGTACAATCGTCAATAGGGCTATATTTGTTTTACCGGCGCCTGTAGGGGCGCAAATCAACATATTTTCATTGGTGTGATAGGCAATCGGGAAGACTTCCGATTGGATACGATTGAATTCTTTTATATCTTTAAAAACTAACTGGCCAATCGAATCTAAATCGCTGATTTTAATCGAATCGATACGATCACTATTCGAACACTTGCCACCGGGTATTGTAAATTCGGTAAAATCCTTCGTTTCTGTCTTCACCGTATTTTCCGGATGTTTAATATTAACACCATTGAATTTCGCTAAAATTCACCCTTGATTATTGAGGAAATTTAAAGGAAAATTACAACAAACTTGTCACGGATGCATTCCTCAATTGGTCATGAACATGCGGAAAATCGTTGGAATTTTCACCGACAAAACCACGTTTAAAAATCGATTGATAATTCGAATTATCTACAATCTCTTCGATGTTGCCAGATTTCTGTTTCTTCTCGATTTTCCTCAAAACTTTCGCCAAATTCCGCTCCTCTTCGCTCTGTACAATCATCTGATTGGCAACAATCGGCTTATAATTACGATTCGTCACCAATTTCCGACCATCATTATCATTCTTATCACCATCATTGGTCCAAATGAACGTTTTCGTACGATTCTTGATGATTTCATCGACAAATTCGAATAATTCACAACCGAAAACATCGAGAAAATCGTTGAATAATTCATCGTTAGTTTTATTCGATTTAATTCCATTGTCGACGATTTCCCGAAATTCCTGATAGGGAAATTCGACGAATTTCGCCTGATAATCGTGATAACGCCTATAAATATCGTAACGGCCATCCGATTTTTTCAATTCGTTCATTTTCGGTAGAATAAAATTCATCTCGTTGGGATTGTCGTCGATTTTCGGATCGTCTTCAGTCATAGGTATCGAAAAGATCAAATCAACATCGGGTTTATTCGGCAATACAATCGATCTAGTTTGATTTTGACAATTGTCGGTAGTTTTGAAGAAATTCGGTGGAATATTGGCAACAATGTAATCCAAATTCTAAAATTTAACCTCATCAATTGATAAAATTGTTAATTTGGCTCAATTACATTTTTAACATTGTCGTAAACTTTCAACGGTAGTTTCTTTAAAATGCCACGTCTGTCTCTGATTGCACCATTATGGTAGTCTTTTAAAGCTTGCCATACACACATCACTACAACGTCATTAACGAAATTGTCTTTGATTAAATCTTTAACAAAAGGCTTCAACCAATGCTTGATTTGTTCGACTAATATCACACATTTTAGATTGTTTTGTTCTTTGAAATAGCCAATCAAACGCTCCAATTGACACCTGGAATAATCGTTTTCAATTAAGTGACAAACAAGATTTTGTTGGATTACTGGAATTTCCGGAAGAATTCGTCATTGGTCCGTGTCGGTGTTGTTAGAGTTTCCGGTTTTAGGCGTTGTAAACCGTAGAAATCCGTAAAGAAATTCCTCAATTCGACCATTGTTGACGGACTGTCTGGATGGAACAAACTTATTAATACGGGACAAGCAACATAACCTCAAATATTTGATAAACGAAACTTACCGATCACCATAATTATCACAAATGATAATTCTAATAATTTTACGTTTTTCTAATGATTAACAGTTAATAAATTTGGAATTAATTGGAAAAAATTGATTAAAAATTCAATTCCACTATCAATAATTCACAACACTAGCGCTACCCTGTGAGCGATTCTAATATTATACACAACGTTGCCAGTTGTTATAATACTCTTCGAGACAAATTATTAATATTTTTAAACGCTAAATAATTACAAAATTACACAAAAATTATCAAAATTTTGATTTTATTTGATTTAAAGTTGTGTCTCATTGTAGCTAGGGTCGATAATTTTTTGATTTGCGAGAATTGTGGACGCTTATACGTGAATTGGCAACATTGCTGAGAAATGTCAATAGCTAGAATATACGAGGTGTATACAAAATTATGTCCCGTTAATTGTAGCTTTCTTCATTATTAAAATTAATGATAATTAGATGAATTTATTTCGAAAGTAAGAAAATTGAGATAATATTCTAAAAAAGTGATAATTGTTCGAATATTTTCCGTTTTCTTTTAATTTTTTAATGAGAATTACTGGAATGCCAACAAAGGAATATACAAGGAGTGTTTGAAATTGAACTTGCTAATTATAGCTTTATTGGTTTTGAAATCAAACAATTCTGAATAAAATCATAAAATTACGGTAATTACGTATAAAAATTTGTGCAAAATACTCAATAAAGTCAATTAACTCTCTTTATTCTCTTCATTCTTACTATCTTTATTAGCAACAATCATCCGGCTTACTGTAAATAATTCCAGCGGTACATCGCGCACATAGTCATCAATTGTACCATTTCTACCGTCATTATTGTAGTTTTGATTGTTAAATGATGACGATAAACTGTTTGGACAACCGCCGCCATTTCTAGATGGCGTTGATGCTACAATTCGAAAATTTTAGGTTATAATTATCGACATGGTTGTCAATTATACCGAAACTGTTGATTCGTTGTCGGAAATTCAACGGTGGCTCGAATACGGTCAAATTTCTTGCTAACGACCAATTTAGCACGTTCTCCATTGTTAAATCGGGTTGTTGTGGTTGTTCGTGTTGTTGATTACGTTGTTGTTGTTGTTGTTGACTGTACATTCCTTCAAATATCTCTTCAGTTCTACGTGTCAATGGTACAATAATTGTTTGTTCTCTTAAATTACCTGACGGTTCGTAAATATGATGGCCGAATTGTTCAATATTACCGCTATTACAACCAGCGCCATCTATTTCCATTATACCGATTTGTGTTGTACGTACATGATATGGGAAATTCTTGTTGGCCACAGATGGCATTGTTAAAATCTAGAAATTAGGTTATAAATGGCGGACTTCTACTATTCTATTCCAATTTTAATACTAACGAGAAACATTAAATGTCCACTAAAGGTTATAAATTGTAATACAGCGCATACCACAGATTCGCGTACCCATTTATCGATATATGTATTAGCTGTTAATATAAATATAGGACCAGCTATGAACCATAAAGTACCAAATACATTGAAAGGATAGTAGAAATTCGCCTTTTCCGGATAGTGTTTTAATGTGAAAATAGTTGAATAAATAAACCTACACCAGGCTACTATTCGTAAAATTATCAAACCATAACCGGCAGGACTTTCATAAACGTACAGGACTTCGCCAGGATCGAAAACCTTAAAAAAAGAACGCTAGTGAACGCGTAGCCTTAACAAATTTCAGAAACACCCTGTACATTGGATTTACCATAACAATTCACCTCATAGTCGGCTATGTTTTAGTGTTTTATCATAGACTGCTTTAGATTTTAATAAATTTGGCATTTGTTCAAGGCCAGCTGTTTATTTCTTAAAAATCTCAGTAGCGCTATCTACCAACACAAATTTTGAAATATCTGTACAGTTGGTTACAGATTTTCGACCAACAGTTGGTAAGCCTTGACAAGAAACAAGATGGCGGTTAAAAAAATAGACAAGTGATTTCTTTTAGTGTGACCGTTATAAGCGCCAATACGAGGAAAATTCGCACTTGCCAAATATTCGAATAAAGCTACGACACGCATGTCCCAAACGCATAGCCGACTGTCAGGTAAAATTGCATAAATCCGTAAGCCGTAGATCGAGAACGTAGAGTTTAACTTGACTAACAATAAATAACTAATAATAAGTAACGATCTACGTTCTCGATTCGAAGCTTCAATTTTTGGTCGAAATTCGATTCTTACATTTGCTTCATAGATAACAATTGAAACATACGTCACAACATATAAACACATGAAAACTGTAATTTTTATACTGGCAGCCAATGGTAAACGGCCACGTGTTATCGTATAACCTTTCGCCAATAATACCAACAATAATAAAAATAATGTTTCTGATGTCCCCATTAATAAGAAACCTAAACGGCGTACACCATTACCACCATAACCATTAATGGCGTATTTTAAATAGGCGGCAGTTTCAAATATTATACCAAACAATTGAAATAGTACGGAAAAAACAAAAATTTTATATGTTGTATGTAATAGTTGACGTGATTTTAATTCAATTGAACACATTATTATTGCTAATAATAATAGAAGATAAGCTATTGAGAATGCCATTAATACAGGAAGAATATCTAAAAAGTAAAAGAAGAACATTATAAAATGAAGATCTAGACAAGGAGGCGAATAACTAGGACTTTTCAATCATTTTGTTCAATATTCATGCTCTTCAATATCTATACAATTAAATTTTCTAGTACTCTTTAAAGTCTATAAAATTAAATTTTCTAGTCATTCGCCTCTCTAGTTCTTCATCAAAACAACGATCTACACAAAGATGCAAATCGATGTTATGTTCTATTCATTCGCCTCTCTAGTTTTCCATCAATTTTGCATATGTGTGTAAGCAATAATATACTAGGAGGTGAAAGACTGCAATTTTCCCACTCTTTTTGCCCAATTTTTATACCTATTAACTGTCAAACAAAATTATTTAAAAAAATTAAATTTTCTAGTCATTCGCCTCTTTAGTTCTTCAGCAATTTCCCACAGCTGTAAGAACAACGATCTACACAAAGATGCAAATCGATATTATACACTATTCATTCGCCTCTTTAGTTGTTCATTAATTTCAAACAGGTGTAAGAACAACGATCTACCCAAAGATGCAAATCGATATTATGTTCTACTCATTCGCCTCTCTACTTTCCTATCAATTTTGCACAGGTGTGTAAACAATAATGTACTAGAAGGCGAATAACTACGATTTCTTAATCTTATTGCTCAATGCTTGTGCCCATCAACTCTCAATTGAGATTATATAAGATTTAAATGTTCTAGTCAATTGCCTCTCTAGTTTTTCGTCAAGTTCACATAAGTATAAAAACAATGACTTATACAAGAATGGTGAATAACAATGACGTTTCAATTCTTCTCAGTTTTCATGCAACAATCAATCCGGCTTGCATAAAAAATTAAATATTCAAGTCATTCGCCTCTTTAATTTTTCACCAATTTCAAATACAAATGGAAACTTTATTTAAAATAAGAAGGCGAATACCTGTGATTGTTCAAATCTTTTGTTCAATTTTTACACTCATCAACTGTCAATCAAGACGATGTGAGAATTTGAATGTTCTAGACAAGCGAATGTATAGTTTCTCATCAATTTCACATAGATGTGTAAACAATAATACACTGGGAGGCGAATAACTGTGATTTTTCAATCTTTTTGCTCAATTTTTATAGCCATCAATTGTAAAACGAAATTATCAAAAAAAATTAAATTTTCTAGTCATTCGCCTCTGTAGTTTTTCATCTATTCTAAATGTGTGAAAACAGTGATCCATATTTTCAATAACTATAAGTCGAGATTATATGAGCATTCAAATGTGTATGTGTAAAGAAAATGATTGATATTAGGAGGCGAATAACTGTGACTTTCCAACCCTTTCATTGAATTTTTGAACTCATTTACTGTCAATCGAGAGTACAAAGAATTTAAATGTTCCAATTATTCATATCTGTAATATTTCATCAATTTCACATAGGAGTGAAAATAAAGATTTATACAAAGAGGCGAATAACTATGACTTTAAAATTCTGTTGCACAATTTTTATACTGTCAATCGAGATTATTTAAGAATTTAAGAGTTCTAATCACTCGCCTATCGAATTTTTCATTAACTTTAAATGAAAGTGTCAAAACAATGATCTATACAAGGAGGCGAATGACCGTGACTTTTCAGTCGTTTTACTCAATTTTTATACTCATCAACTGTCAATCGAGTTGAGATCCAATTATTCTCGTCATTCATCTCTCTAATTTTTCATCAATTATAATCAACTATCAATAGAAGTTATAAAAATTTGAATTTTCTAGTTATTCGCCTCTTTTAATTTCAAATAAGTGAGAAACAATGATGTTCAAAATGAGGTGAATAATTATGAAATTGCAATCTTTTTTAAATGGAAGCTAATTCAAAATGGCGAAAAAACTCACAAAATTCATCAGCTGAAAAATGTTCATGCCAGTAATCACCAGGTCGTCCATTTGTCATCAACAATTTATATTTTATATGGATTCCCTGTAAAATTTATAATTTTAATTTAATTTTTCTTTTTTTTAATTTTAAGGTTATATACTTTTGTTCCATTACAATTACTAATAGCAATAAACCACCAACGTTCCCGTGAACTCCGAAAACGTCTAGCATTATGACAGATGGTACTACGATTACCAACATTATTACGATAAAAATTTGGTTTGGATGGTGGTACTGCACGTTTACTAATTGGTACTTTTGTTGTTTCAATTATTGTTGGTATTGTTGTCGGATATGTTGAGGTTAGGTTCGAAAATGGCGTCTCACTAACAGTCGACCAGTCAGAAACATTACTACTGGTACTAAAACTGGTGCTAGTACTAAAAGTGGTACCAATACTTGATTCTATTGTAGTACTAATTGTTGTTTTTCTTGTATAATTGCGTCTTTTGTTTAATATAGGTATGTTTAATGTGTATCTAGGATGCGGTGTTGTCTTCTTTTGTTCTCGTTGTTGTTGTTCTATTATCAAATCAGGCATGATAATACAGCCTGATAATTCACGATAATACAAATTTTTCGTTGTTAAATTGATAATTTGATTTTGTTCAATATGTAAGACGGATTCTTTGTCCCAACAATTTTTGTTTGTTTTATAAACAGCCGGCCATTGGTCCTCTGTATCGTAATATAATAATAAATTTGGGACGCCCTGTTCATCATTAAATTCAATATTGTACTCAAATTGGCCATTTTCTGATAAGAAACAAAACCGTGCTAAAAACGCCCAATTCTACACACAATAAAAACAAATAATTTAGAATTGTTAATTGAGGTTATGTTAAGATAATTACGTCACTAGTGTGCAGTTCACCTTCTAAATATTTACAATAATTAAATTCCAAATTTAATAAAAATAACAACAATTTAAACATTTCTCTGTTTGATTGTTGTAATGAACAAATGCCACAACGATAAAAAAATTGATCGTCTTTTGTTGATATTATCAATAGAATCAATCGTTACCATAGTAACCGTTAATAATTGATTTTGTTACGTTTTCTAATGTTTATTTATCGTTAATATTGCATAAAATCGAAAATTTGATGGATTTTTGGAAATTTTCTCAAAATAACGTTTCAATCACACCCCGTATATTGCAAAATTCCTCTATACATACAGAGCGTCACAAACAAATCGCCCCTATTATTTATTACCGATAATTCGTTAAAATCCGCAAAATTGGTAAATTGTTATCGGTAGATCGATTGATTTTATCCATTTTTATTGAATTATTGAATTATTTATTGGAAAATACTGGAATTTGTTTGGGTAAGGGGCGATATTATTGGTATATTGGGTATACAAATTACAGTTTTCTATATTGCCGGTCGATTATTTTAACGGTTTATTTTTAGATTAATTCAACAAGTGTGTTTATTTTTTGAAATTTCCACTAATTTAAAATTTATTTAATTCTAATCAAATTAGATAATTATTTATTCAATTAATTTATTCGATTTCTTAAAGGAATACTAGAAAAATTGTAAATTTAACGAATTTGACAGTTATTGTTAGAAAGTGAGGTTAACTTGAAGATTCGCCTTCTGTTTACATCAATTGTTTTTTTTATCGTTTTGTTTTCCAAGTGTAACTTTATATTTTTTTGCAACGTGTAAGAAGATAAGTGTTAAACCGGAAAAGTTCTAATTTCCGGTTTAAATCTAATTAACCGACAAATTCAATTAAGTTTTTCGTTCGGTTTGTGCGTTTATGGAGGCGATTTTCTCGTAAAAATGTCACGACATGAAAAAGCCAAATCGGGCAGTTTTGTAAGTTGATTGATTCTTGAAAATTTCCCCAACAAACCCTCCAAAAAAATGCCCCTTATCAGTTATCTTATCATCGGTTATCTTATCGGCGATTTGTTTGTTTTATAGAGAATTTTCGGTTATTTCTGTGTTGTCAGTTTAATCAAATTGTGTTTTAATTTAATTAATTTGAATTTAAATTAATTAAATTAATTAAAAATGGATGCGTCATTCGTACGCAATCCGAAATATAAACGGCGTACTCGGCGTTATTTAACAGGTGGCGGTGTAAGTTTAAATTCAATTGTTTGATTATTTGATTTATTTCTATAATTAAATATCCATAGTTGATTTGATTCTTTTAGGATTTATCGTTTCATTCAAAATGCTAGTGTGCCAAGATCAAACAAATCCATTATCTGTTTGTCTTTGTCTAATGCATACAAAATTAGCAATAACGTTATTTCTGTTTAATTGTTGTATATTTTAAAATGATGTCATCATCATCATCATCATCATGGTGTTTTGGTTATAAAAATGTCGAAATATGACATCATTGGCATGATTTTATGAAAAAACTTTTATTTTTAAATCGTGTTAGTATCGAAATAGTTGTGTGTTGTATTTATATTTGTGCCAATATTCTTTCGTGCCATTTTAATTGTTGTAATCGTAGTTGTAGTGCATGTTTTTCTATTGTTTATTGTTTGGATATTACGAAAAAAATCCCCTAAAAATATGTATGCATATGTATGTATTCAATTGTTTTCGATTTTGTTTCTTTTTAATTCTATTCGTTATTGTTTTGTTTGAATCAAAAACATAGGGATTTTGTTTTTTTTTTTTCGATTAAAAACAACGCCCTATGTTGCTAGATTTGTGTTGTTTTTATCTGTAAAATGATTCATTTGTTTGAAGGTGATTTTTCTGATAAAATTTTCAAGGCTAACATGTCTTTATAAATTCTCAATTGTCAATTGAGTGGAAATCGTTTAAAAAGAAAATTAGAATTTTCCAATTTTCTTTCTATCAATAACAACAACAACAACAACAACAGTAAATAAAAATGATAATTGTTAAAACTGTTATCAAGACAGCCTTGTAATAATTATCGTATGGTATTTAATTCCGTTATATTGAAAAATGTTTACTGTACAAATATATACAGGGTGATTCACTATCGAAGAAATTGGTTTTTAAATCGACATTAGAATTTTCTAAACAGAGTGTACTTCGATATTTTGCCTCTAAGTTGGCTGTGCTTTGATTGTTTACAATTAGTGTCGTAACTGTCTTCAGATGTTTGAAAAATTCATCAACAAATGTCAAATTTAATTGAAAATCAAGGAAGCTATGACACTACGTAATTAAAGCCAACTACGAGGTAAATTATTTTATACCTAAGTTGGCTGTGTCGTAGTTTTTATCAGATGCTTAAAAAATTCATAAACAAATGTCTAATTGAATAAAAATATCAAGTAATCTATGATTCTACGTAATTAAAGCATGGCCAATTGCGACTTAAATTATCATAGAATTTTTTATACGGAGTGTACTACGATGTTTTACCTGTAAGTTTCATAGCTTCAGATATTTGAAAAATTCATGAAAAAAGTCAAATTTAGTAAAACATCAAGCAATCTATGAGCTTACGTAATCAAAGCATGGCCAACTTCGAGGTAAATTACCGTAGTACACTTGATATTTCATCTAGCAGTTGGCTGTGTCTAAATGAATAGTCATAGCTTACTACATTTAATTTTTGTTCAATTAAAAAATAAACAACCGAATCAAGCTACGACACTACTGTTTTGCATCGTGTACTAATTTTGACCAATTTCTGAATTATTTTTAATATTTTTTACCTTTACTACACATTTTCGTTGTATAAAGAAATAATTATCGTGCAAATCTAGAAACCTTTGCTAATTTACGTCATTTCTAACAATAAGTGTCCATTCAATTGTTTACCGATCCTTTTTTAAATTATGTCAGGTATATTATAGTAATTTACCTTGCAATTGGCTATTGACAGATTACGTAATGTCGTAGATTGATTCATATTTTACTAAATTTGATATTTATTAATGCTGTTTTCAAATACGAGTAGCCGAACAAAACTACAACACTATCTTCCAAATGCATGGCCAACTATTAAAATATCATGGAACACTCGATTTTTCATTTTACAATTAGATTTAAAAAAAAAACAAATTTAATTTGATTAATTACCATTTTAATTCAAAGACAAAATTTAAATGTCCATCAATTAAAAATTATAATTTTCTAATCAGACTGATAATAGTGAATCACCCTGTATTTATTTATACATAAAAGGAAAAACATTTGAATAACGTTACGAATTAAAAAAAAGAAAAGTTATAAATCTAAATACCTAATAATCGTATTTAATAGTAATCGAGTCATCAGTGTGGTGGTGATTGTTTTTTTTTATTTATTCAGTTGTCTCTTAAATGACGTAATTTTTATTAACAAAAATATCATTGCCTACTTGTAATTGTTAAAAATGATAATCTTTGAACTTTCATTTGTTTAATTAGAACTTGAAAAAAAAACGAATAAATGGAAATTCAAAGCCTACTAAATTTACATTAACAGTTTTTGTTATTTAATCATTTTTTTTTAAAACCTGTCAGGTAATTAATTTTATAACAATTACAACAATAAAGAGTAATGATAACAGTTATCAGTGGATTTTTCGTTGTTGTTGGAAAATAAATGTATAGTTGTTGGTGTTATTTGAAAAATAGAAATATGGGTGATACTTGTCATAGGAGATTTTTTAATTTTATTAGAAACTATTTCGAGGTAAAAACTATATATTTTTTATATTGTACGTGTCGTAGATTAGTTTATACTTCACTAAATTTGATATTTGTTTTTTCAAATGTCCGAACTAAGCTACAACGATACGTAATCAAAAGCAGAGCCAACTATATATCTTGGACAAAGTGTATTTCAGCATGCTTTAGTTATAGTGTCGTAGATTGTTTCATATGATTGTTTTATTTGAAAAATATTTAGTAAAATATGAAGCAATTACGATATTACATAATCAAGACACAGTCATCTGTGTTGTACACCCTGTATAAGGTATCGGACGGTATTTCTCCATATAGATGGCTATGCTTTGGTCACATCGTAGATTGTTTCACTTAATTGTTGTTCATTTGAAAAATGTCAAATTGATTAAAATATGAAGCAATCTACGACACTACTTGACCAAAACAAGGTGTACAATAATATTTCACCACGTAGATGGCCATGCTTTGGTCACATAGTGATTGTTTTATTTATGTGAACCAATCTACGACAATACGTCTACCAATCCACCGCCTATAAATATAAAAAGGATGGGTAAACAATTGAATGAACAAAGGTTACTAGAAACTATATAATTGGTACAGTGTGTATAATAAAGTTGGCTATGCTTGATAATGTGGTGTCGTAGCTTGATTCGATTCATTGAATAAATGTCAAATATAGTAAATTATGAAGTAAGCTATGATTCTATTTGTTAAAAGCAAAACCAACTATATCAAGTATATAAAAATAACTTATCTTCCAGTTGGCCATGCATTGGTTACATAGTGTCGTAGATTGTTTCTTATTTGTTTGTTTAAATTGGAAAATTTCAAATTTAGTAAAAGATGAAGCAATCTAAGACATTACGTGACCAAGCCACAACTGTGAAGTGAAATCGCGTTTGACACCCCATAGATAGAAAAAAACCTCGGTAAAACAATTGAATTAAAACAATTAAATTAACAAATGTTCCTAATTTGTACGATGATCATTTTTTATGAAAGTTGACTATGTTTTGGTTACGTGATGTCGTAGCTTAATTCGATTATTTTTTAATCGAACAAATGTCAAATTTAGTAAATATAAAGTAAGCCATGACTTTATTTATGAAAAATATAGCCAACTGTATGGAATTATTACCATTTTATCTAGTGTACTATAATAATTAACCTCGAAGTTGACCGTAGGTCGTAGATTGTTTCTCAATTACTTTTTTAAATTGGAAAATATCAAATTTAACAAAATATGAAGCAATCTACGACATTACGACATAACCAACTATAAAAATCGTACACCTTAAAAAAAAAAAAAACAATCGAATGAAAATTTATTGTTATAAATGACGTAAATTAACAAAAATTACTAGATTTGAGTGATTATTTTTTATGAAATTAATGTTTCACCTAATAGTTGGCCATGTCTTGTAGCTTGATTCGCTTATTTGTTTTGTTTTTTTTTAATTGAACAAATGTCAAATTTAGTAAATTATAAAGTGACCTATGACAATTGTTTAAAGACAGCCAACTACAATGTGAAATATCACGATAATTTACCTCGAAGTTGGCCATAAATAGAGTAGAGTCGTAGATTGATCCTGTTGCTTATTGTTTAATTAAAAAATATCAAATTTAGTATAATATGAATTAATCTACGACATTACGTTATTGTTGAAATCGTGTACACATCTATAGATAGAAAAACAGCCAAAATACCGCCTACTTGATTGTTATTTCTTGCTACAATTGATGTAATTTTTAAAAATAATAATTTTTCGTTGTTTTGTTTTTAGTTGGAGTCATGGTTTAAAGGTGGCGGTGCAAAGAAAACACCAACAAATCGTCCAGCATCACAAACAATATCACGTCCAAATTCGGAAAGTGATTTTACAACCGAAATAATGTACGATAATAACGATAATGTATTGAAGCAATTAGAAGATAAAATACGTGCAATGAATCAGCATGAGATTGATTTGAAATTTGAAGAATTATTAAGTGATATGAATTTAAATAATGATAAAAAGAAACCATTAACATTGATGTCATTAGAACAGAAAAAAGAAATGTTAATAATGAAATTGAAAGGTTCAATTCAAGATACTGGACATAAATTTGATAAACCACATGAATATCATGCCTATTTAGATCAATATACAAAAACTGAATATCTATCAATGACGAAATTATTAAATTGTATTGAATCATTACGTATTGCATTAACTAATAATCCATTAAGTTGGGTACGTGATTTCGGTTTAGATGGTCTACAACGGATATTTAAGGTCTTAGAAATCGGCTTAAAACAGTTAAGTTTATTATTCTTGTCCTTATTATTAATTATTACTATATAAAAATCACAAAACTTCTACTAATTTAGTAACTTTATGTGTATGTGGTTGGTATTATTGGTGGCCATAACAAAAGTGACGTACTTTTAGATCATTGGTTGTTTTCAAATTTAGCGCCTTCATATGAAACCAATAACGTTCTTTCAGGCGATATAACCCTATTGATTGGCTGAATTTTATTTGAAAAATTATCATTGGTTTTAAGTAAAGGCGCCGAGTTTCAAAACAACCAATAATCCAAAAGTATCCACTTCTACGTCATTGACAATTATGTGATGATTTAATTTCGATACCAACTAAAAGTACATAAAGTCACTAAATTATTTAAATTAAATAATTACAAAATAATAATTGAAATTATTTTTCTATTGTAGTCGTGATGTAAAGATCCAATATGAATGTTTACGATGTACGGAGAAATTTATGAATAATACAGATGGTATTAAAATGTTTTATAATTACGATAGAGGCCATGAAATTGTTGCTAAATGCTTAGATTATGAAAAACCACATATAATGATACAAGCATTAAAGGTTGATTATTATTATTATTGTTTCAATTATTATAATTATTATAATTATTAACGATAATTGTAGATATTAGCAGCTTTATGTTTCTTATCAGATAATGAATCGAGAAGTCTAGGTACTGATAAGATGTTAGTTGCAATAACAAAAGTAGCTGAAATTAATGATATACCAAGATTTCTACCGATTGTTAATGGTATAACCAAGTCGAAAAATGCCGATTTACAGGTAAATTTCTTTTTTTAGTGATTTAGATTAGAATGTACCGGGACATTTAGAAAATTTGAGGTTACAATTTAGTTACTATCAACTCTCTAAATAGAAATATTGTCAGATTTGAATTGATTCTACAGGATGAGTCAAGAGGATGGGACATTAAAAGTATAAGAAGTTTCTGAAATTCGATTTTCTTATTCTATCAATTCTTAACACATTGCGTACGGATCACGAGATATCTCGTATTTACGAGATGAACGTTGCGGACGGGTCACGAGAAATCTCGTTCTCATATGTTTGTTTATTCAATCGACAACTTAAAATGTGCGGTCCGTGGGGAAGGGCTGAACTCGCAGAGCGCCGTACGCAATGTGTTAATATTTGGGGTAGTGCAACCCACTTTTTTCTTTTAAATGTAATTTTCTATTTTTTATCGCAAAATTAGATTCTATAGTGAGTTTAATATGACTTATGTTCTAGTGTATATAAATTTTCAGTTTTCATGAATTTCCAAAATTTACAGTAGTTGATTAAAAAAATGGATTTAGACAATCGAAATTTTGAACTCAACTAGTCCAAATTATGTACTTTAATTTAAATTTTATAAAAATCAGCTATCTTTCAGGGTTTAGTTGAAATTTCAGGCAATTTTTTAACTGTAATTCATTTATTTTTAACATAATATCATATTTTTGTTTTTATTTAGATGGCTAGACAAAAAAAATTCTGTCAAACTGTACTACTGCTGAAAAAAATCTTAAAACATAGGAGGCTTAGCAAACTGTTTAGTTGTCATTAACTTCAAAATAATTAGTCAGTTGTAGATTTTTTAACGTAAATCGATAGAGTAAATTTGTAATCAATTAAATTATGTAAAAATTGCTGAAATTACTGAAAAATATGTAAAATATTTAATTCTAACCTCAATTATGACAGTTATTGTCATTTTGCAGAGCCTTCTATGCATTTATTTATGGGCGAAGTATTTAAGCAGAGGTGACTAGATATTAGATATTTTCAGACATAAAAACTGAAAATTTTGAATAATTATAAAATTATCAGGGACAGGTATACAATCTTGTGAAGAAACAGAATTCAATTAAAAATAAGCAGGATTTTGTCCTCTGAAATGTGGCTGAAAGAATTTATTTCATCAATATTTATTTTAGAAAACTTATTCAATTCTATAAAATTTGGCCTGAACTCCAAATTTTGCTTCTCTAGTAGCAATAGTTGCAATGATATGGATTTTTTTCAACAAATTTGTCCCTGAAAAAAAATTTTAAACATAGGAGGCTTAACAAAACAACTGTCAATTCAATTGTCACAATTAACATAAAAAATTACTAATTAATTGTGGATTTCTTTCAACGAAAACAATAGAAAAATTTGATAATTAAATTAAAATTAATTAGATTATCTTTTTTGGAGTAAAATTTACTGAAATTAGTGAGGAAAAAAAATGAAAAATAGTCAGTTCTAACCTCAATTGTGGTAACAAATGTCAGTTTGCTAAGCCTTCTTTGCTTTTATTTATAGAGGAAAAATTAAAGCATAGGCGACTAGATACTAGTTATTTTCAGTCAAATAAGAAAACTTAAGGGAACTGAAAGTTTTAATAGCTGAAAAATTGTTAAAAATAAGTATAGAGAATGCTCTATTCAGTTGGGTACAAAATTTTGTCCTCCATCCAATCGATTTGAAGAGTGGCTGAAAAAATAATTTCAACTAAACGCTGAAAAATAATTCAGTTATAAGAATTTTAAATTTGAGTTATTTTTAAATAAACCGTAAAATTAAAAATTTCAGGAAATGTAAAATTCTTGAAAAACTATCACTAGACCATCATCATGTTAGAAAATAATTTTGAATTTTACCATGGACTCTAAAATAGGGTGTACTACTCCATATAATGGGGATTGATAAAACAACGAGAATATTCTCTAGGGGTAGTTCATATGGAAAAACAAGTTCACACCAATTTCATCAATTAGAACTCTTTTAAACGTCTAATAGGCCAACCTCTTGGCTCACCCTGTAGAAATTGCAATATTTTTCATAAATTAGTAACTAGAGAGCTACAGTTAATCATTCAGTACTGTTGGTAGTATTGATTTTCATTAAATTTTGATATTTTCCGTTAATATTGTTAATAGAGCTACAATTAGTATCATTTTTGAATACAAACGGAAATGTTCCTAAATTTATCATATTCATAAATACAGGGTGTATATCGATATTTCAATAGTTTCCCATGATTTAGTCAGGTTATGTCGTAGCTTTGTTCATGTTTTACTAAATTTGACGATTTTTGTGAATGTCCGAACATAGCTCAACTATACGTAACCATAGCCAACTATGACAAAATACAATATTGATACATACAAATAAACACCCTGTATGTTTTGGCAAAATTTCAAAACTGTTGGTAGTACTGTTTGTTTTGAATCTTGATTTTTATCAATATTTGTTATCTCTAATGATTATTCGAAGAAAATATAGGAGAAAGAGGTAGCTTATTAGATTATTATTTTTTTAACAAAATACAACAAATTTTCGAGAATTTATAAACATAGAAATAATTCTTAAGAATTAATAATAAACGAAATTGTGTTGTATTTGGAGAATTTTATTCGTGATACTTTAATTAATTAATTAATTTATTTAATTTGGTGAATTTGTGTTAATTTATAATGAAATTTGGTAAATGGTCTAGGCAGAAAATTTTCAAATTTGTGGTATTTTCCAACAATTAAATCAACAAATTTAATTAATTAATTAATTTTGTGTTTTAGAGTATGTGTTTCCAATTTATCAACGCCCTTTTATCACAGACTGATGATTTCGAATTTCGTTTGCATCTACGCAATGAAATTGTACGAAATGGTCTGTATGATACAATAATTGAATTAAAAAATGAAACAAACCCGTTGGTTAAGACCCAATATGATATTTTTGATACACAAAAAGATAACGATTTAGATGAATTGCACGAACGTTTCGATAAAGTCCGTTTAGATATGGATGATATTAATGATTGTTTTGAAGTGTTAAAGAATACAACATTGGAAACAGCAGCCGAACCATATTTTTTAAGTATATTACAACATTTATTATTTATAAGGGATGATATTAATATACGTCCAGCTTATTATAAAATCATTGAAGAATGTGTATCGCAGATTGTTTTACACAAATCCGGTTTAGATCCGGATTTTAGTAAGAAACATTTCGATCTAGACTTACAGCCGTTATTAGATGAATTAAAAGATAAACCCAATATCGATTACGATAATAATAAAATCGAAGAAATCAAGAAACAATTAGAGGATGCTTTAGCGGCCAAAGCGGAAGCTGAAGCTAAATTGGATTTGTTAGAAGGCCGTAGTGGGGCTAAAACGAATAGCGGCGCACCACCACCCCCACCACCGCCACCTTTACCCAATTCCAACGGAGCTCCACCACCACCGCCGCTTCCGTTCAATAGTAACGCGCCACCACCACCGCCACCGCCGCCAATACCCGGCGGTGGACCTCCACCGCCACCGCCGCCACCATTCCCGGGTATGGCGCCGCCGCCGCCACCACCACCAATACCAGGAGGTGGCCCACCACCGCCGCCACCCCCACCGGGTATGGGCGTGGTGCCGCAACCACCCCGATTCGTACCGTTACCGGGCATGGTCCAACAACCCGATGTTCTACCATACGGTTTGAAACCGAAGAAGAAATGGGAGGTTAGTGGGCCGTTGAAGAAAGCCAATTGGAAGACGATAATACCGCAAAAAATGTCGGAGAAAGCTTTCTGGGTCAAAGTGAAAGAAGAAGAATTAGCATCGCCGGATATCTTGGATGGTTTGGCGAAGAAATTCTCATCGAAACCACCGAAAAAAGCCGATACTAACGATGATAATCCACAAACTAACCAGAATACGTTGAAGAAAATCAAAGAATTGAAAGTGTTAGATGGGAAATCCGCCCAAAATATCAGCATTCTATTAAACGGATCATTGAAACATTTAAAATATGATGATATTAAACGGTTTATATTGAAATGTGATAATGAAATTCTCACCGAAAATATCATCGAACAATTAATTCAATATCTACCACCAATCGAACAATTGAATAAATTGCAACAATTAAAAGACCAATATCAAGAATTAACCGATGCTGAACAATTCTGTTGTAAAATTGCCGAAATTAAACGTCTATTGCCCCGTTTGAAATCGATGGGATTCAAATATCATTATTATGAAATGGTGAATGATATTAAACCGGATATAGTGGCAGCTACGGCGGCTTGTGATGAAGTTAAGAAGAGTAAAAAATTCGCACGTATTTTAGAATTAATTCTATTATTGGGTAATTATATGAATACGGGTAGTAGGAATGGTCAAGCTTTCGGTTTCGAAATGAGTTTCTTAACGAAATTAACCGGTACTAAAGATATACAAAATAAACAGACTTTATTGCATTATATTGTGGAAACGGCAGAGAGTAAATTTCCAGATTTGTTGAATTTTTATGATGAAATGCCACATATTGATCGGTAAGTTTATTATTTTTTTTCCATTATTATACAGTTGTATTCTCTAATTTTATTCGAGATTCGTTACCATGACAACGCTGAAGATCCACTGTCATTTTTGAACAGAACTTCTATCTCACTCTACAAATCTATAAACTATAGAATTGAAAAGAGATAATAAAACAGCCTCAAGTGTTGTCATGGTAACATTATAATGGGATTCTATAACTAGAGATTTGTTACCACGGTAATCTTTACTATCTCACTCCCTACAATTCGATTAAATGTAGAATTGAAAAGAGATAACAATATAACAACCTCTAGAATTGTTTAGTGTGAAAAAATTACAGGATAACAATGGTATTCTGTTAGGTATATTCCGTAACTCTGTAGAAATTCGTTACCATGACAATACTGGAGATCTATAGTCTCTTAAAACACAACTGAAATCTCACTTTTTATAATTCTGTTTAATGTAGAATTGAAAAGAGATAACAAGAAAACGGTTATGGTAACGAATCGTCAAAAAACTATAGAATATCAATGGAATTCTGTCAGTTGTATTCTCTAACTTTATTGAGATTCGTTACCATGACAATATTGGATATTTACAGTCTCTTTAAACAGAATTTCCATCTCACTCTACAAATCTTTCAATTGTAGAATTGAAAAGAAATAATAAAACAGCTTCAAGTGTTGACATGGCAACATTACAAGATATCAATGGGATTCTGTAACTAGAGATCCGTTACCACGGTAATGTGCGAGATCTTTACTATTTCACTTCCTACAATTCGATTAATTGTAGAATTGAAAAGAGAACAATAAAACAACCTCTAGTGTTGTCTAGTGTGAAAAAATTACAGGATTACAATGGTATTCTGTTAGGCATATTCTATAACTATAGTAGATTCATTACCATGTAGGTCTATAGTCTCTTAAAACACAACTGAAATCTCACTCTTTATAATTCTGTTTAATGTAGAATTAAAAAGAGATAACAATAAAACGGTAGTTATGGTAACGAATCGTCAAAAAGTTATAGAATATCAATGGAATTCTGTCAGTTGTATTCTCTAACTTTATTGAGATTCGTTACCATGACAATGTTGCATATTTACAGTCTCTTTAAACAGAATTTCTATCTCACTCTACAAATCTATCAACTGTAGAGTTGAAAAGAAATAATAAAACAGCTTCAAGTGTTGTCATGGTAACACTACAAGATATCAATGGGATTCTGTAACTAGAGATCCGTTACCACGGTAATGTGCGAGATCTTTACTATTTCACTTCCTACAATTAGATTAATTGTAGAATTGAAAAGAGAACAATAAAACAACCTCTAGTGTTGTCTAGTGTGAAAAAAATTACAGAAAAACAATGGTATTCTGTTAAGTATATTCCGTAGCTTTGTAGAAATTCGTTACCATGACAATACTGGAAATCTAATCTCTTAAAACAGAACTTATGTCTCACTCTTTACAATTCTGTTCGATGTTAGAATTGAAAAGAGAACAATAAAACGGTTGTTATGGTAACGAATCGTCAAAAAGTTATAGAATATCAACGAAATTGATTGAATACTGATGACCTATAGTTTCTTTTATCTCACTCTTTACCAACCTATCAACTAATCCATTAAAAAGAGACAACAATAAAACATCCTCTAGTGTTGTCACGCCAACGAGTCGTCAAAAAATTACAGAATATCAATGAAATTGTGTCAGTTGTATTCTCTAACTTTATTGAGATTCGTTACCATGACAATACTGGAGATCTGTAGCCTCTATAAACAGATCTTTTATCTCACTCTTTACAAATTTATCAACTGATCAGTTGAAAAGAGACAACAATAAAACAATTTCTAGTGTTGTCATAGTAACGAATCGTCACAAAATTACAGGATATCAATGGAATTCTGTAACTCTATAGAGATTCGTTACCATGATAATGCGGAATATCAACTGTTTCTACAATCTCACTCTTTATAATTCTATTTAATGTAGAATTGAAAAGAGATAACAATAAAACAGTTATGGTAACGAATCGTCAAAAAGTTATTGAATATCAATCTGTCAGTTGTATTCTCCACTTTTATGGAGATTCGTTACCATGACAATATTGAACACCTATACTCTCTTTAAATAGAACTGTTATCTTACTCTTTACAAATCTATCAACTGTAGAATTGAAAAGAGACAACAATAAAACATTTTCTAGTGTTGTCATGCCAACGAGTCGTCAATAGAATTATGTCAGTTGTATTCTCTAACTTTATATAGGTTCGTTACCATGGCAATACTAGAGATCTAGAGTCTCTTCGCAATTATATGGAACTTCTATCTCACTCTTTACAATTCTATCAGTTGTAGAATTGAAAAGAGACAACAGTAAAACAGCTTTTAAAGTTGTCATGGTAACGAATTGTTAAAAATTTCTAGAATATCAATGGTATTCTATCATGCATATTCTGTAACTCTATTGAGATTAGTTGCCATGATGATGCAGAAAATCAATTGTCACTTCAGACAAAACTTTTATCTCACTCTTTACAATTCTGTTAAATATAGAATTGAAAAGAGACTTGAATAAAAGGCCCTCTAGTGTTGTCATGGTAACCAATAGTCAAAAAAATTGAGAATCTCAATGGTATTGTGTTAGTCATATTCTGTAACTTTCTGTAGATCCGTTACCTTGACAACAATCTCTTTGATCCATTACCATGGTAGAAATATCCTTGAAAAGATCACAGTTGTATTCTGTAACTTTTTGGCTATTCCTTACTATGAAAACACTAGAAACAACAGTTTGTTTGTACAGAATTTCTATTACACTCTTAACAGTTGAAAAGGAATAAGAATAAAACAGGTTATTGAAGAGAGATTGTTGAATCTGCAAAAAATTTGAGTTTACCAATGGTACAGTTGTATTCTTTAACTTTTTGATGATTCGTTACCATGACAATGCTGAAGATCTTTTTGAATAAATTTCGCTCTTTAGAATACCATTAAAGAGATGCAATAATCAAACAAGTTATTCAAAAGATACAGTTGTCATGGTAACGAATCATCATCAAGTTACAGAATACGACTGACAGCTTTTTTAATTCCATCATTTGTATTAATTTAGTCAATTTGTGCTGTTGTTACAATGATATTGTAACAACTTTACGGTTTTAGAAGAAATTTAATTTCGATTTTAAGTCGTATTCTTTAACTTTTTAGCGCCTTGTTACCATAACAACGTTATTTGGTAAATAATAGTATGGTAAAGAGTGATATCACCGTTGTTATGGTAATCAATCGTTGAAAACTTCTAGAATACGATTGTATATTTAATTGTAACGATTGTCATGGTAACGAATCTAAACACACATAGTTACAGAATACGACTTAATTGTTGATTTTTAGTGCTAGTCGTGTATCATTGGATGTTATTCAGAAAACTTTAAAACAAATGGATAATAATATTAAGAATTTACAAACGGATTTAACAAATAATCGTATACCACAAAATGATGATGATAAATTCCATGAAGTTATGGAGAAATTTGCAAAAGATGCCCGTGAACAGTGTGATGTTATGCAGAATATGTTCAAAAAAATGGAACAATTATATCAAGATTTAGCTGAATATTATGTTTTTGATAAACAGAAATATACATTAGAGGAATTCTTCACTGATTTGAAGACATTTAAAGATAATTTCATTGTAAGTATTTTAACGGCTAAGACATTTGAGGCATGTTTAGGAGGATGACCTTTTTTGAATAGCGGGTGGAACTTTCAAACAACAATTTTGACCATGTAGCTTATTGGAAAGTCTGTAAAAAACGCTTCTTTCGGCCAATGTCATGATTTTCATCAATCGACTATACAACTAAAACGACTAAGAATAACCTAAATGCCTTCCTAAAGTTATTTTAGTGATGAAAATTGCAAGATTGTCTAAAAATGGGTTTTGTGATTAACTTGCCGATAAGCTACGAGGCCAAATTTTGCTAAAAAGTTCTCCGGGATACCGCCTATAAATTCTTAAAAGTTTTGATTTGTTACTACACCGAGTAGACCACTTAAATTGTTATTCACAAAATTGTTTAATAAGCCTTACTATTTATTGAGTGATTTGAAAAATATTTTCGGAATTTAAAGGAAGATCTTTGTAGAATATTTTAGCGAAATTTCAACTTCGTAGCTCATTTAAACGTTTCTGAAAGAAGATCATTTCTGATGATATTTGATCATTTTTGAAGCTCTCGAAAACGAGTTATACACACAAAACGTTTCAATATGCTTGAAAACTATCCTAACATTGAATTCTTTTGATTTTCGATAAGCTACAGTGTTCTAATTTTGGTAAAATGATCTCCAAATACCCATTTAAATGAAGCACACGATATCTTTTGAAGACAAGTCATATTAGTTGATGCGCAATTTAAGAAATATGTTGAGAATTCCTAGGGAAATCCCCAGAAAATATTTCAACAAAATTTGGACTTTATAGCTTAATGCTTATGTTCGACAATATCGCGATTTTCATCAATCAACTACACACATAAAACAATTAAGAANGAAGCTCTCGAAAACGAGTTATACACACAAAACGTTTCAATATGCTTGAAAACTATCCTAATATTTAATTCTTTTGATTTTCGATAAGCTACAGTGTTCCAATTTTGGTAAAATGATCTCCAAATACCCATTTAAGTGAAGCACACGATATCTTTTGAAGACGAGTCATATTCTTTGATGCGCAATTTAAGAAATATGTTGAAAATTCGTAGGGAACTCCCCAAAAAATATTTCAACAAAATTTGGACTTTATAGCTTAATGCTTATGTTCGACAATATCGCGATTTTCATCAGTCAACTACACGCATAAAACCATTAAGAATGACTCAAAGATCCTCGTAAAATTATTGCTGTTCATTTTTTAACTAATTTACCGATGAGCTACGGGGCCCCAGTTTTGCTAAAATGTTACCCGGGATGCCATCTATAGATTCACAAAATATTTTTTGACTTACTCAGTAGCTAATGTATCGGGTGGAGCACATAAGACTGTACTATACAAAATAATTTAAAAATAAGTCCTATTATTCGTTGGGCGGTTTGAAAAATATAAAAATTGATTAGGAGATCTTTGTAGATTATTTTAACGAAATTTGAACTTCGTAGCTCATTTAGAAGTCTGTCAAAAACGCTCATTTGATGATATAATTTTCAAAAATGTCTAAAAAATCCTAACAACACTGGATTTTTTTATTTTTCTTCATTTTATTCTGGAATAGATGGAATGTGATTGAGAAAAATGAAAAAAATCCCAATTGGGGTGATCTTTGAGTCATTTAAACCATCTTGCATGTGCAACTCGTTTTGGAAAATCGTGATATTGTCGAACAAAGGACTTTTTGGCCAACTTCCCAATGGGCTGCGAGGTGCAAATTTTTGTAAAATATTATCTATAGAGCGCTCTTTAAACTTCTAAAATCTTTTTCGAATCGCTCACCAACTAATGGGGCTTGTGCTTAAATTATATAAACTTGAATGGGCCCACTCGGCAGGAATAAAAACGAAAATGACTCAAAATTTGGACTCACAGGAACTTAAAAAGTTTCAAAACTCTTCAAACTGATGCAGCAGCCAAATTTTTGAAAAAATTCTGTCGTTATTAAAGATCAATGGATGAATATTGAACACAGGTTGGCTTAAGTTCCTTTCAAGTAGATGGGTTTTGAAAAATGTAGCATTAAATTTGGAAATTTCGGCCAAAAGGTGATTAAAAGGCCAAGATTTGGTCCTGAAATTTGACTTAAAGTGCTTAAACTTTGTCTGTTTTTTTTACAATGACAGAAAAATTCGATTAAAAAGATTGTGGTTAATGGTGAAAATCATGAAAATCTTCCAAAATCTGGACCTAAAAACTCAAAAATTATCCTCAAAATAAACATCAATGCTTAAATCTATAAAAATCTAGAATTCCCTAAAACATCAACTTATTTTTAAAAATTACAATCCTTAAATAGCAAACGTCCTTAGAAATTGACAGAGTATGCAGAATTTTTGCCTCAGACATTATTTTTGATTGTATTTTTGTAAAATAAACCTTTTTTATTTGTCGATTTGTTAATTTTTAGACGGCGAAGAAGGACAATGATCGTGACCGTGAACTAGAAGAGAAGAAAGAAAAGGCGCGATTAGCCAAAGAGAAAGCTGATCGTGAACGGCAAGAACGTGAAGCTAGAAAACGTGCACTGATCGATATGAATCCAACTGAAACACAAGAAGGTGTTATGGATAGTCTATTGGAAGCACTACAAACGGGTAGTGCCTTTAGTCGGGAACAGAAACGAAAACGTGCCAATCGACCAGCTGGAGGTAATATCTTTAATCTTTTATTTTTTAACAATTACACTACTGCTACTACTAATAATAATAACTGTAATAAAAATAAGATTACTTTGAGGAGTATATCCTGGGTATGTTGTTAATAATTTGATTAATTGATCGATAAAGGGTCCGGACTTTAACTCTTTAAAAAAGTGTTATCTTTGATAGATGATTTCTTCTTTATTTTTTACTCAAAAATCAAGTGCTAGGGCTTGTTCGAAAGTGCATTTCAAGCTGCAAGGCATGATGGTTTTCATTTTGGAAAATCTTATCGAAATTTGGAGTTGGTGAAAATCTGTTTTCTAAAATTTTCCCCAATAACTCAATTTGTAGCGGTAATGGAGTTTGATCAAATTTGAAGTTTTTCAAATTTACACGAAATTTTCTGATCAGGTTGGTAGTTTACCGGAAAATTGAGAAAATGGTAAAATTTTGAAATTTTCTTGCATAATCGTGAACGTAGCCAAGTAAATGTCCCAATTTCTGAAAGTTTTTCCATAGGGCGTTGCCGAAAAATCCAAATTTTTAAGATTCAAAGAAAATTATAAGGAAATTCGTTACCCCTTTGCAGCAGATCAATTGCAAGGCTTCAAAGATTGGCTAAAAGGGGCTGAATTCGGTCCAAATTATGATTTAGGGCGAAAACTCTTGAGTTCCTTGCAAAATTTTGCCAATTAAAAATATAACTTATTGAAAATTGATAGTTCGAGGTGAAAATTTTGCAAAACTTACCAAAAAAAACTGACCAACAATCATCAACAATGCCAAAATTGTGCCCCAAATACAATTTACAAGTGAACTTACTTAAAAATGACAAGAAACATCTCAATCTCACTTTTTTGATAACTTAAGTTCGTTTTTTGTTTTCATCTTCAGCCTCTTCTTCCCAAAATCTTGCCTTAAACCTACATTCAGAAATATTCACATGGACGAATGTCCTCCCAAATTTTGTAAACCTATCTTTAGCTTGTTTCCTCGCATTTTTACGGGAAAATGAGCAAATTTTTCATACAACTATAGTATCATTGGAAAGTCAAGAAAATCTTCTACAGGCTGAAAAAAATCGCACAGTTATTTTCAGTTTTCACAAAATCTTTAAGTTTGCGCAAATTTGTCCAATTTTCTTAATTTTCTGGAAAACTACCAAACCGACCGGAAAATTTCTTGCACATTTCAACTTGTTAGCCATCAATTCCCATATTCACTGCAAATGAAATAAAATATGAGGAAAATATAGAAAAAACCGAGTCCTGCGGCTTGAAATGCTCCTTCCAACGGGCTCTAATATTCGATTTTAGAATAGAAAATAAGGGAGAAATCGTCGATCAAAAATTCCACTCGTTAAAGATTTGCGGTCCGGCCGTTAATCTTAGATTTTAACTAATTTTCTTGTAATTTCAGCTGAAAGACGGGCACAATTGGTGAGATCCAGATCGAGAACCGGCTTAGTAGCAGGCAGGGAATTAACCAGGTGAGTTGAACAGCGCCATCTATTGTTAATTATCTAAACAATTTGCGTTAATTCCAGTGAAATTACCGCTTAATTTTATGGAAATTACTGAAATAAATAATCGGACAACGATCCTATAGAGAGCTCAATTTTTTCTATAATTTTTATAATTTATTCTATTGTAAATAATAGTGTGTATATTGATTTTGTTTGTTTGAATTAAATCGAATCTCAACCGACATTCTCTTGGCATTTACTTAAAATTTGATAAACTAAATAAATGAGGAATTCGCTTTTGTTATAAATTAAGAAGAAATAATTTTATATGAGATTATTATTATTATTGAATAAATTATGTCATTTGTTGATTATAAATTGTGGGTTTTTTGTTTATCATCATTATTACTGGGATATTACAACAAAAATCAACCTCTATCATTAAAAAATATATTAATTATAGTTTTTAATTAAGTAAATGGCACTCTAAATTGAGTGTTAATATACTCACTAAGTACTATTTATATTTGTTTCTTTGTACATACAATTTCTAGAATGTTTCATTTATCACTAAATAACATTTAAGTAATAATTTATCAGCTTCAAAAATAGTTTTAAATGCTATCATTTCAATATTTTTAACAACAATAAGACATTTTCGAAACTACAAACTACAAATACCATTCAGATTATACATTTGGTGTTTTTTTTTTTCAAAAATTTGCATCGAAATTGTGCCAATTATAAAATCACATTTATGCCAGGCTGTCACATAAATGTCCCTATCTATTGTCATTTTGTTTGATCAAGAAAACAAAAAAAACCTAAAAATATACAAATACAGAGAGAATTAATTGATTGTCGAAAAATCAAAATATTCCATCCTTAATTCTATCTAACTGGTATTGTTTCTAACGATAATTTATCACATTTATTCATTTTTTTTCTTAAAAACAAATATAGGAATTGTGCAATAATAGAAATTAATAGGGTAGTAGAATTATGCGATATTCTCATCATTATTACCCTTATTAGGTCCTTTAATACCATTTGTCATTAATTCCTCTTGTTCTGTTGTACTAACAACTGGACCACCTTCTGTGTAATTCCAGGGTTGTATCTAGTTAATTAATAATTGAAATTAATTATAGAAATTAATTAAGGGTACGTAGTACATCCTCGATCTAGCGGCCGGAAAATGCCAATATTTGTTTTACAACGGTTGATCCAAAAGGAATTAGAAAGGGCATTTCAAGAAGCATTTTGGGAAATTTTTGAAATTTCTTATAATGTGCTACATTTTCCCTCTTAACTTGCACAATTTTGTTTTTGTTTTTTTACAATGAAATTCTAGATTTTAAAAGTAAATTGAAAGCGCTTTTTAAATCTGTAAGAAATTTTCCAATAAGCCTCTTAGTTTCAAAAAAAATTGTCAATTTTTCACAATTTGAAAGGTGAACAATTGTCCTATATCTGATTTAAAAACTTATCGGAAAACGGAGTACATGGCAGAAAGGAAAATTAAAATTTTGGAAAATTAGAAAAATTACACGAAAATTTTCCAAAAAGTGCGGTAATATTCGGGTGTTATTTTCATATATTGAAGATGATTATTTTGCACCTTAACTTATAATTTATAGAAAATTTTATTAGTTTTCCGAAAATTGCTGTTGGGAAATTTTTGAAAATTCTTGGAAAATTCGCTTAGAAAGAAAGTAGTCGAGTTTACACCAGCTGACAAAGAGAATGCATCTTGTCACTAATTGTAAGCCAATTTACAAAAACGTTTCCATTTCCGACGAATTTTCCAAGAATTTTCAAAAATTTCCCTACAAACCTAACAATCTTCGAAAGGCTAATAAAATTCTCTATAAATTATTTTAAGTCTAATTGCAAAATAGTTACGTTTAATATGTGAAAATAACATCCGAAAATATCGCACTTTTTGGGAAATTTTTGCGTAATTTTTCAATTTTCCGAAATTGCAGTTTTCCTTTCTGTTATACACTTCCTTTTTTCATGAGATATTGGACAATTGTTCATCTTTTAAATTGTAGAAATGAGCGAATAAGTTTTCAATTTTTCATCAATTTTCCGGAAAATCAACAAATTTGTTGAAAAATTTCGTACACATTTGAAAAGCGCCTTCAATTTTCTATCAAAATATATAATTTCATTGTCGAATTATCAAAATTGCCCAAATTATAAGGGAAAAACTAGAAAATTATAACGAATTTCAACAAAAAAATGCTCTTACATTTTCTTCTATAACTCAGTTGATTAAAATGTAAACCACCATTGCTTGCTCCTCGAAATGTTCTTTCTAAATCGACTTGAATCAATAAAATCCATTGAAAAACAAATTAGATTATCGAATATCGAAAAAGATGTACTAGTGGCCCTGTTAAAAATAATTCTTACATCGGCTGTTCCCCAAATTTGATAAAACAAATAAGTGAAAATAGCAACAGCTGCTGTTACATAAAATACCATCCGCCATGCTGACATTATATGTTCTTGTTCATTTAATAATTGGAATGCTGCTAATGGACTTAAAAAACTAGCACACATATGTATTGTCTGTGCAAATGCTAATACTGGTCCAGCAAAATTCGGTGCTATATCAACAACATTAGCCATAGCACCAGCATAACTAGCTGTTATTAATGTTACAGCCAGAAACCATACAATTAATACCAATGTTATATCACAGCCTAAATAACTGATCAACAATACTAAAAGACCCGGTACAACTTGAGCTAAAAAACAATTCGAAAATTAATTAAAAATTCGAGGAATTTAATTTTAAAATTTACATAGTGCCGTCATTAATTTTCGTACATTCGTCAATGACATTAGATTTTTCGTTACTAATTTATCGGCAATATAACAGAAAATTACCGATGCTAAATAACTGCAAATAAACGGTGCCCCGGATAATAACCCATTCTGAAATTAGAATTAAAACATATTAATATCAAGAGTGCCACTAAAATTTACCCTAAGTTGGCCATGTTTCTGTTACATAATATCGTAGATTGATTCATATTTTATTGAGTTTAATATCTGGAGAAAGCTACGATATTACGCCCCTAATTCATGGCCAATTACAATGGTACACTTTATAGAATTAACAAACCTTTTCAATACTAAATCCTAGAATACTTTTCATATATTTTGGTCCTGGTATAATAAAAGTATAATGCACCCATATACGTCCAAATGTTGTTATACCAATAGCCCATGTATGTGGTGATTTTAATATAGCTAACCATGGTACAGCTTGTTTACGTGTTGATGCATATGTATTAACTGTATTCTCTTTTATATATTTTTGTTCACTTAAACTAATACGTGGATGTGTTTCTGGACTATCAAATGCTAATAAATACCATATAATACACCATAATATACCAATAGAACCGGTTGTATAAAATACTGAACGCCAACCAAGGTGGGCAATTAAAAAACCACATAATGGATAAGTTATACCAATACCAATACTAAAACCTTGAAAACTTGACATAAAACGACTACGTTCTGGTACTGGTATCCAATGTCCAACTAATGCATACATTGCTGGCCATGTTAAACCCTAAAAATTAAAATTATTTTCCATTAAAATAATAATTACTTCAATGTATAGAATATCCCACCTAATTACGGTCGATTAAAATGAGATTTGAAAACTTTATCTAATATCAAAAGTCACCAACAATTAATATTAATTCGTAAGGAAAATAAAAATGGGTTGCTAATTTCTGTTGGTACAGCTTGTAATACCAACTTAAAGCATTAATCTATCTCTTTTTCGCTCACAAGTTAAAATCAATAATGTAATAATGTGAAATATCCTGTATATAGGGTGAGCTAACAAGAGAATTTCTAATTGATGGAAATTTGTGAAATTTAATTCATTTATTCGAACTACCCCCGCTATCTAAGCCAATATTTTGTAGTACATACTTTCCTAAATTTGACATTTATCAAGTGTCCGAACAAATCTACAACGCTACGTAACCAAAACCACTGATTTTAAAATAAGAACGTAGGATTTATTATCCCATATATTAAGTGTTATTTTTTTTAAGATTTCGGGTGGTTGAACGGCAATTTCAGCAAATTTAAGAAAGTTCCATCAATTAGAATTTATACTTTCAATAGGTCATCCTTTGTATACAGCGTGTCCTAATTCTTATAGAAACGAGTATTATTTGGGGAATGATTTAAAAAATGTTTTAGAGCCTTTTAAGGTCATTTTATCACAGTTTGAACCCCGTAGCTTATCGGGAAGTTGGTCAAAAAACTCTTGTTTTAGAGAATGTTGCGATTATTCACACATCAAATGATTCACAATGAATCAGAGGTGCTTCCCACATAATTTTTCATTTTTTTGTTACTGTCAATTGGATCATTATATAATTTCAAGATAAGTCTTATTAATTGCTGAAAGATACGCAAAATATTTTAGAGATCAATAGGGCGGTTTTCAGATAACATTTTACCAAAATTTGCGCCTCGTAGCCCATCGGGAAGTTGGTCAAAAAGTCCATTTTTCGACAATATCACGATTTTCTTAAACGAGTAGCACATGCAAGATGGCTTAAATGACTCAAAGATCACCCCAATTGGGATTTTTTTCGTTTTTCTCAATCACATTCCAGAAAAAATGTAAAACATTCCATCTATTCCAGAATAAAATGAAGAAAAATAAAAAAATCCAATTTTTAGTCATTTTCGAAAATTATATCATCAAATGAGCGTTTTTGACAGACTTCTAAATGAGCTACGAAGTTCAAATTTCGTTCAAATGATCTACAAAGATCTCCCAATCAATTTTTATATTTTTCAAACCGCCCAACGAATAATAGGACTTATTTTTAAATTATTTTGTATAGTACAGTCTTATGTGCTCCACCCGGTACATTAGTTATGGAGTAATTCAAAAACTATTTTGTGAATCTATAGATGGCATCCCGGGTAATATTTTAGCAAAACTGGGGCCCCGTAGCTCATCGGTAAATTAGTTAAAAAACGAACAGCAATAATTTTACGAGGATCTTTGAGTCATTCTTAATTGTTTTATGTGTTTAGTTAATTGGTAAAAAGCGCGATATTGTCGAACATAAGCATTAAGCTATAAAGTCCAAATTTTGTTGAAATATTTTCTGGGAATTCTCCTATAAATTCTCAACATATTTGTTAAATTGCGCATCAATTAATATGACTTATCTTCAAAAGATTTCGTGTGCTTCATTGAAGTGGTAATTTGGAGATCATTTTACCAACATTTGAACCCCGTAGCTTATCAAAAAGGGAAAAATTCAATGTTAGGATAGTTTTACAATTCATATGGAGCCGTTTTATGTGTATAACTCGTTTTCGAAAATCACTAGATCAAAAATCATCCGAAATGATCATTTTTTTGACAAACAACTTAATGAGCTACGAAGTTCAAATTTGGTAAAAATGACATACAAAGATCTTTTAAATTCGGAATATTTTTCAAATCGCTCAACAAATAATAAGGTTTATGTTTTAATAACTTTGTGTGCTATAAATTTACGTGGTCTACCTGGTAGTTGTATTAGCCAGCTATTTGAAAACTATTTTACAAATTTATGAGCGGCATCCCGGAGAACATTTAGGCAAAATTGGAGCCTCGTAGCGCATCGGCAAGTCGGTTAAAAAACAACCACCAATAATTTTGGATCTTTAAAGCATTCTTATTGTTTTATACGTGAAATTGTTGATGAAAATCGCGATATTGTCCAAAAGAAGCGTTTTAAGGTCGATTTCCCGATAAGTTACAATGCTCCTAAATTTTATTGAAATGTTTTCTGGGAATTCCCCCATAAATTTTCAACATATTTCTTTAATTGCGCATCAACTATTATGATTTTCCTTCAAAAATATCGTGTACTTCACTTAAATGGTGATATGATGAGCAATTTGAAAAACCTTTTAAGAATTTTATCAAAATTTGAACCACTTAGCTAATCGAAAAGAACATCTTTGAATCATTTTGAGTCGTTTTTGAAAATTGCCAGATCATCAAAAGTGATGATTTTCAATCAACTTTCCAATGGGGAAGCAGCTACAAAGTTCAGATTTTGCTCAAATGATCTCCAGGGAACTATAAATCTTTAAAATATGTTCCAAATTACTCGTCACATCCTAGGTGTTGCTATAAAAACTAATAACATTTAGTTGGAGCAGACAGTATGTGTATTAGTTGGTGAGCAATTTGAAAAATGTTTCGAGGACTTATTAGACAACATTTTAGCAAAATTAGAACCTTGTAGTTCATCGGCAAATTGGTCAAAAAATGTTTGACATGTGGAAAGCATTAGATTGGTACAAAGTGTAAGGTAACCAGTAAAATAGTAGTTTTTGATTGGTCCTTAGCGTGCGGAAAATTAGTCTTACTAATTTTCCGCACGCTTGACTAATACTCCCCCTCCAATTTCCATTCATTTTCGAAAAAAATTAATTTAAATCAATTTACCGAAGCAAATCCTTGTATAAAACGTAAACAAATAACAGCCATATAATGTGTTTCACTAGCCCATGGTATCGATAAACTGCACAATGCTGTAATTAATTGTGCATAACCAAAAACCCGTTTTGTACCCAATTTTTGTGTAGCTAAACCACCAACAACTTGCGATACAATATAAGCCCAATAAAATGATGCTAAAACATAACTTTGTACATTTGCTGACCAGTCTAAAGTCCCACCATAATCCTATAAAAAACAAAACAAAAACAAAAAATTAATAAATAATAAGAAAATTACATAACACAATTATAAATCAATAAAGGAAACCACGTATCGATAACAAACGATAATTTCCCACACTTGACAAATATCAACCACAATAACGAATTAAATCATAACCACGTTTTCTTGTTTCTTTCAAATATTACAACAACGTGATTTAAGTTGGAATAATTCAATTTTCACGACATGTGATTATGTAAAAATAAGTGAAAATGAAACCGTTAATCTTTCACGCTAAAAAATACCGCATATGTAAATGATGTGGTTAACATTTATAAGTTGATTTAAGATTTCGTGGGAAATTTCTTAAAAATTTCAATGAACTCACCACAGCCTCTGTATTATTAATAAATTCTTCAATATTAAAACAATATTCTTGTGTTGAATTGGTTACTTGTTTGGGTGGTTCTTCGACCATTGCAACAATTGCCAAATTAATATCGGTACGCATCATAAATGATACCAGAAAACCGGACCATGATAACAAATATAACACTAAACGGGCCGGTACTTGACCTAAAATTAAAAAAAAAACCAAACAATTCAATAAATTAACCTTCAAAAAATCATCGAATTTAAACTGACTAAAAAATGAGTAACACATTTTATTCCGTTGATACGAAGATCAATTAGAAATAAGATAATTGTAAGAACACGTCCAGACTGTACAAATCAATTAAAATGACTATACGATTTAAATTAATTACAGTTTAATTGAAACTCAACTGTTATTAAGTGGGTACTTAAGGCAAATATTGGCCGATCTTTCGTAAATTTCAAGTATATCATAAAGTCTCACTGTTATTAGCAAATTCTGTGATAACCATAAATTGATAAATCTTGTTAAATAGTAGCGATAATAATAATGATAATAATAATAATAAGAATAATAATCATTAATTGTTGTATATCAGAATATCAATAGACAAAAAAATAACGTAAATATAAAAATAAAAAATCATTTCCGCCAATTATCTTTCAATAATTATTATTATTACTACGATTTAAACAATTCCTCGTATTTCTTTTTTATTTTCATTATAATTATCCATCAATTAATCGCGAAAAAAAAATTAATCAATAATATAACCCAAGGCTATTTTTCTGGTTAATTAATTAAATAATTATTTAATTAATTAATTTAAAATAACAATTATTAAAAAAACATACCGAATAAGCGATAAATTAGGCACTTCTGTACTTCCTCTTTCGGATAAGATAAATCGGTGCGATAAACTCGAGATTCGCCCATTTTCCTCGAATTTTCCACAATGAAAGAAACAAAAACAAACGAAATAAATAATCGAAAATAAAGATACCACTGGTATTATCCGATTGTTTCAAGTCTTAGCCAACTTTACCATCAAGCAACTGGAATTGAAAATATATATTAGATTATTTTGGAAAATTTTAATAATTATTAAAAAAAAAATAAAAATAGAAAAACCCGATTTGCATAATATTACGGGATTTTTTTGGGTTATTTTATGGATAAATTAAATTTATAATCGTAGTTGACTGATTCGAGACTGACATTTGGTTTTTTTGTCTGTACAATCAATCAAAGCCAACTTATACAAATTGTTGAATTAATAAAACTATAACGAACAAAATTAGATACAAAAATCGTAGCGATTGTTTTAATTGTAAGTAATCAATAATTATTTTAAAAAAAAACAACAGACGAATTGCGTAATCGGTAATGTTTGCGTAATTTGACAAATCCATTAGATTAAATTTACAATCCTAGTTGCCAGTGATTCCCGATTGACAAATGTTGCTTTTTTGTTTTATACAATAACAAGTCAAAGCCAACTTGCACAAATTGTTAAATTAATAAAACAACCGAAAAAATCGTCTGTTTTAATTTGAATTAATAACGTAATTATAAAAAAAAAAACAAAACAAAACAACAGAAGAATTTTTGAATAATTTTACAAATAAATTAGATTAAATTTACAATCCTAGTCACCATTGATTCTCGATTGACAACGATAGTTTTTTGTCTTGTACAAACAAAGTCAACGCCAACTTATACAAATTGTTAATAAATTAATAAAGCAACAGAACACGTAGATACCGGGAATCGTAGCGATTGTTTTAAATCTTGGCCAACTTTACCATCAAATTAAAATTTTAAAAAAATAATGGCGATTGATGGATTAAGCAAAAAATTTATTAATCAACAAATTATGATTATTAGAAAAAAAAAACAGACGGGTTACGTAATATTGAATAATGTTTGGATAATTTTACAAAACAAATTTTACAATCCTAGTTGCCACTGTTTCTCGATTGACAATTGTTGCTTCTTTGTTTTCTACAATAAGAAGTCAAAGCCTACTTGCACCAATTGTTAAATTGATAAAACAACAGAAAAAAACGTAAATACCACAAGAATCGTACCGATTGTTTTGATTTAATTAATAAAACAATTGTTTAAAAAACAAATAAACAGAAGAATTGTGGAATTTTTGAATAATTTTACATATAAACTGGATTAAATTTACAATCCTAGTTACCATCGATTCTCGATTGACAATTGATAGTTTTTTGTCTTGTACAATTCAAAATCAAAGCCAACTTACGCAACTCGTTAATAAGTTAATAAATCAACAGAACACGTAGATACCAGGAATCGTGGCGATTGTTTCAAATTTTAGCCAACTTTACCATCAACTAACTACAATTTAAAAAAAAAAACAAAAAAAATGGATATTGATGGATTGATTTAGCAAAATTAAGAATAATCAACAAATTATGATTATTAGAAAAAACAAAACAAACAGAGTGGTTGCGTAATAGAGTGATTTTTGAGTAATTTTACAGATCAATTAAATTTGACAATCCCAGTTACCACTGTTCCTCGTTTGACAGTTGTTGCTTTTTTGTTTTGTACAATAAGAAGTCAAAGCCTACTTACACCAATTGTTAAATTAATAAAACAATTGTTTAAAAAACAAATAAACAGAAGCATTGCGGAATTTTTGAATAATTTTACATATAAACTGGGTTAAATTTACAATCCTAGTTACCATTGATTCTCGATTGACAATTGGCAGTTTTTTGTTTTGTGCAATAAGAAATCAAAGCCAACTTACACAAATTGTTAATAAATTAATAAATCAACACAATACGTAGATGCCAGGAATCGTGGCAATTGTTTCAAATCTTCGCCAACTTTACCATCAACTAACTAGAATTTTAAAAGAAATAGATATTGTTGGAGTGATTTAGCAAAAAAAATTCAATTAATCAACAAATTGCGATTATTGAAAAAAACAAACAGACGGGTTGCGTAATATTGAGTGACTTTTGGATAATTTTACAAATCAATTAAATTTTACAATCCTAGTTGCCACTGTCTAGCGTTTGACAATTGTTACATTTTTGTTTTGTACAATAAAAAGACAAAGCCAACTTACAGTAATTGTTCCAGTTTTATCAAATAATTATTTAGAATTTGCGTAATATCAAAGAAATTGGTTGATAATATTTCTCAAGGCAACTACGAATAAATAATAATATTAACAATGTTTAACACGCTATAACAATACAAAAAAAAAAAACTGGATTTATTGCACACTCATCAATATAACATTGGCTATATTCATGCATTATTAAAATTTCTATAAATTATTACATAATTTTTTCCAATAATACCCAATAAAATTCTATGAAAAATTAATAAAATCAATTAGAACAAATGATAAATAGAAAACAAATGAACAATTGTAACAATTGACTTACAAGATAACCTGTACCGGTGTGCTTGTAATTCAGATACAAGAAGAATAAATCCAAGTTGGCCATTCTCGACTTTTTTTTTTAATTTGTAGCGAATTTCGTCCCTCTTCTTTTGCCAATAATTCTCGATACGTTTCAATTTTTGGTAATTAATTTTGAATTAATAAATTAATTACGAAAAACCTTGACCACATTACCACCACTACCATTTTTCTTGTACAAACAAAAAAAGAATGGAAAAATGACAAACGTTCAATAGTCTACCGGTGTTGCCACATCGTCGACTAGACGGAATTTTTATGGGAATCCAGTGGCGTCGTTTTGTTTTAAGAAAAATTGCAATACATTGAAATTGTAATAAAACTAATAATAAAATCGACATAACTGATAAGGTAAAAATTGGCAATTCTATTAATCCTTATCATTTATCTATATTTATTTTATTTCAATGAGGTACTCTATTATTTTTATTCATAAATTGCAAATAATGATCATTAAAGATACGTCTATAAGTGCAAAAATATACGTCACTGGTCGTTCAATGTAGTCTTATCTAAAATTAATACTGGAAAAAGTCTATTGTTTATAATAAAAAGCCCAAAAGTGCCACTAGAGTTTAAGCCAGTACTTGAAAATAATTTAATAGTCTCCAAAACAGTATATTTCCTCTTAGTTGGCTGTGATTTGTTACGTAATATCGTAGATTAATTCAGGTTACACCACTTGACATTTATAAATGTATGTTCAAGTGTCTGGCTTAATCTACGACACTACATAACTAAGTGAGAAATATCGTTATCTCGTCGTCAACTGTTAATATTTCCTTAGATGGCTATGAATTTGCTTGTTTCTATATTTCTCCTCAAACTGACTGTACCTTGGTAACGTAATGTCGTAGATTAGTTCATATTTTACCAGATTTGACATTTGTGAACGTATTTTCAAGTGTCTGAATCAATCTACAACACTACCCAACTAAGGCACAGCCAGCACGAAAAGTATCGTTGTCTCCTCAATTGTTAATTGACTATGAATTTGCTTATTTCTATATTTCTCCTCGAAGTTGGCTGTACCTTGGTTGCGTAATGTCGTAGATAACTTCTTATTTTACCAAATTTAACATTTCTAAACTTGCTTTCACGTGTCTAAATCAATCTACGACACCACATCACTAAATCATAGCCAACTGTGTGAAATATCGTTATCTCGTCGTCAACTGTTAATAATTCCTTAGATGGCTATGAATTTTCTTGTTTCTATATTTCTCCTCGAACTTGACTGGAGCTTGGTAATGTAATGTCGTAGATTAGTTCATACTTTACCAGATTTGACATTTGTAAACGCATTTTCAAGTGTCTGAATCAATCTACGACACTACCCAACAAAAACATAGTCAACAAGAGAAATATAGTTGTTTCAATTGTTAGTGAATAATTCCATAGTTGGCTATGAATTTGCTTGTTTCTATATTTGGTTATATAATGTCAATGTCATAGATTACTTCATATTTTACCAAATTTGACATTCCTAACTTCCTTTCAAGTGTTTGAATCAATTTACGACACTACGTGACTGAGATATAGCCGATTGTGAGAAAAACGCTATGTCATCGTCAATTGTGTGAATTTGCTCAATTCTGTATTATGTACTTATTAAAGTTGGCTATACGTGACGTAATGTCGTTGATTGATCCATATCTTGCCAAATTTGACGTTTGTGGATGGATTTTTAAGTGTCTGAATCGATTGACGACAGTAAATAACTAGGTCATAGCCAACTCGAGAAATATCGTTGTATCATCGGCAATTGTTAATGAATAATTCCACAGTTGGTCATGAATAATTCAATAATTTCCCCAAAAAATCGATAGACTCGATTGAGGTTATCATAAAGTTCGAATTAAATGAATTTTGACCGTAATTAAAATTGTAATAAGAAATTAATCAATTTCCTTGTGATAATGATGCAATTTTTTTTAGCTAGAATCTTGCATTTCACGATCAATCTTTAGAATTGCGCCGTTTATTACAAAATTCGGTAGGTATTGTGAAAATTTGGCAAAGTGGCAACGTTGGTTTTGTCGATAATACAAAATTAAAACTGTAATTCTGCTAATGACAGTTGTTTGTTGACAATTGCTGGATATAACCTCAATTTTTATGGGCTTTTTTTCGAGTTTTTTTTCTTCTAAATAATGGCAGAAAATGCGGCGAATTTCACGTTTACATCGCAGAATCGGCCGTCGATATTCGAGATAATCGCCCAACAATCGCTGGACGAAACCCTACATCCAGCTCTGCAACGGATCGCTTTGGTGAGCCAGACCTAACCTCAATTTTGTACCACTCGATTTTTTCGATAGTTTTTAGCTACAAATTCCCCGAAAAAATTCCAATGGCTCAACAGATACTATGACGAAACGTTCCTGGTGATCAATGGGGTGTTGCAGTACCACTTCTTGAAACAATACGGTAATTTTCGGGGGTTTTCTAACGATTTTCCCGATACAAAAATTGATTTTTAGACGCAACTTTCGCCGAGAATTTCTACGGTTTGAAGCGTGTTTTGAACAACGACAACAATGGGAAATTGTCGACTTATTATCGATTCTTATCGCTGGCCGGTTGCGTACTGCTGCCGTATGTTAAACGGAAAATCGACGATAGAATCTCGTTTTATCAACTAGAAGAAGCTGACGGTTGTTTACGTAATGTATTCGTCAAATAATCGACAATTTTCTAGGAAATTCGCGTTATTTCAACGCACAATTCGTGTTGTAGAATTTCGATGGTAATTTGAAGAAATTGGCGATCCGCTCCCGGTCGACGTTCGAGTTAATTTACGGCATTTTGAAGGTTTACAATTACATCAAATATATGTCGGGTGGCACCGATCAACAATTGCCACTGCTGAAATTGTTCGAATTGAAATTGATTTATAGTGAACCGAATTTAGAGGATGAGAATTTCTGGTCGTCAATATTGAAAGGGGATTTTCATTTTTCTAAATTGACATTGTTACGCAATAGTGTCGGTGGTATTCTGACAATGATGGCATTCTTTTTACAATTTCTACAATCCTGGAATACGCACAAGGCGAATTATAGTTTTACGGCGTTGCCAAATGTTGAGCCACCCAAAGTGAGTATAATTGTCAATAGATGGCGCGATTTTAACAGTATACAGGGTTTCCACTGGAACTTGATAGTTTTAATACAGGGTGAGTCGCGCGATGGGATATTAGAAGTAGTACAACCCAGATTGTCACTAGAAAATAATTTCATTGTTCTACCTACATTCGATATATAAGATTGAGCAACCCACTTTCTTGTTTTAAATGAAATGGTACATTATACAGAGTGAGCCAAGTGGTTGGCCTATTAGACGTTTAAAAAGTTCTAATTGATGAAAGTTTCTGAAATTTGGTATGCACCCGTTTTTCCACCTGAACTACCACTGGAAAATNTTTGATTTCCAAATTTGGATTGTCTAGCAATAATACTTTTCAAGATATGAATTTTTCAATGAAACACTACAAAATCAAAATTTTCAGAAAAAGTCAAAATTCCTGAAAAACTGTTAACGCTAGACCATAGGTCATATTATCAAAGTTCATTTCACTTTTACCATAGAATCTAAATATGGAATAAAAAATATATCATTCCATTTAAAATAAGAAATTTGGGTGCACTACCCCGTACACCGGGGGTTGATAGAACAACGAAAATATTTCCCAGCTGTAGTTCAGGTGGAAAAACGGGTGCATACCAAATTTCAGAAACATTCATCAATTAGAACTCTTTAAACGTCTAATAGGCCAACCACTTGGCTCACTATGTAGAATATTTAGATTATGTGGTCAAATTTGATAATTCCACTTATAGTCTGATGTAATAGTATTTCAGGAAATTTTAAAATTTATGGTTTGATTTACAAATCCATACATTGAAAATTTGATAGAATTTCAGCGTTTACCTAAAATTAATTTTTATTTCAGGCCCCAATGCCTCTTTTAGTTTAAGTGAAACACTAATTTTTAGTCAAAAGCAAAACAATTTGATAATTTATTAGATTAACATTAATTGGATTCTTTTTTCTATGTGAAATTTACCGAAATTGCTGAAAAAACATGTAAATTGTTCAATTCTAACCTCAAATTTGACAGTTAATGTCATTTTTCTAAGCCTTCTATGCATTTATTTATCAACGAATTATTGAAGCATAGACGACTAGGATACAAAACACTTTCAGGGCTAGGGGAAAATTAATGAAAACTGAAAATATTACTGAAAGATTATTCTAGGCAAATATCGAGAATACTGCGATAGATTTTTTCTATCACACAGTGTAAAAAACAGTGTTCTAATGTAAGAAATATATTAGTCTGTAAGACATTAATTTCAGCTAAATGCTGAAAGATACTTACAATTAGTTCTATAAAATCTAGCTTAAAGTATATAATTTGGCCTATTGAAATTCCAAATCTTAATTTTCTAATTGCAATAATAACAAAGATATGAATTTTTTGAACAAGCACTACAAAATAAAAATTTCATGAAAACTGAAAATTCCTGAAAAGTACCAATGCTAGATCATAGGTTATGTTCAGTTTCACCGTTGGTTCTAAATATGCAATAAAAAGTAGGGAATTTTATTTAAATTATGAAAGTGGGTTGCACTACCCTATCTACCAGGGATCGATAGAACAAAAAAATACTTTCTAGGTATATTTCAGGAGGTTAAATCGCAAACTTACACTATTTCAGAACTGCACAGATGTTTAATTATATTCGTAGGTGGCTATTCTTTGGTTATGTGCCAAGCTATTCCTCTTCGCAGTAGCCTATGATTTTGTGAACGTAGGGCAGTTTCTTGATTCAGCTTACTAATCTGCATTACCGACAATCTGTTGAAACAAGAGGATGTCGGTAATGCAGTCGTATTCTCTACCTTATTAGCGTTTCGTTATTATGACAATGCTGGAGACTGCTTTATAGTTGCCTGTTTTCAGGTCTACATATGATGGAATTGATAAGAAGTGAGTGTGGAGTTATAGTAACGAATCGCCAGAAAGTTAGAGAATACGACTTATTGGGTGATATTTTCTACCTTTATTTCAATCATCTAGTGACTTTTCATATAATTGGACGACCTCAAATGTTCCAAAATTTATAACAAATGTTAATTTAGTTTACGAACAAATCTACGACACTGCGAAACCAAGTCATAGCCAACTATGAGATAAAATACTGTTAAACAGCCTGCATAAAATCAGTGTGTGGGCTAGAAAGATTACAGTGTGATTTCTTATAATAAATCTAGTACTCTAGTAACAAGATATAGTAAATCTACTCTTGTAGTAGAAAGTTTTGAATTTGTTGCCAACCCTATAGTTCAAGGACCAATAACATTGATATAAAAACGTGTGGTAAAATTTATATTCCTACGTTGGTGACACTGACGAACTAAACGATACTCGTTTGTTTATAAACCAACAATATAACCTCAAATTTTGTTTTTAAACATGTTTCTTGCTAATTTTTAATGAATTTTGCTTTAAAATGCTTTCTTTTCTCTGTTTTATTGATTTTTATTACGTCTTACTGAATTTTTTTGTGTAGTGTACCGTTTTATTATTGTTTATTTAAATTTCCCGCTTTCAATGAATAGGTATACGTATACTCTAGATTTAGCCCTAGATTTAATTTATACCTTTTCATTGAAAAGTAGTAGAAAGCGGGAAATTTAAATACACAATGATCAAACGTTATATTACAAAAAAAATGTCAGTGAAACGTAATAAAAATCTACAAAATAAAATTAAGAAAGAGTTATAAAATAAAATTTATTAAAAATACGAAAGAAACATGTTGAAAAATATAAAATTTGAGGTTATATTTTTGAATTATAAACAAACAAATTACTGCCATTTTGTCAGTGATACCAACGCAAGGATAGAAATTTTACCATAAAGTTACTAGACCTTGGAACTATAAGGTTGGCAACTAATTCAAAACTTTATACTACATAACTAGATTGATATAGCATGTGTTCAAAAAGAGTCGAATTGATAAATTTGGTGAAAGTCAACAAATTACCTTTTTGAGGGAATTATTTGCCGATTTATTACTTCTAAACACTCGAAGAACTATTGAATTTAAGGGGAAGGAGTACATCTCATAGTTTTAACCGGCGAAAATGCGAATTTATAACTCACGATTTCTCGCTCGTCCTTGTGACTACGACAACCGGTGATAGATTTTTGAAAAGAGCATTTCTTATAGAACCCAACGGTTCTTCCCGTATTTCAAAATTTTATTGTAAATTTGAATTGCAGACGAAAATCTAACAACATGTTTTTTTCGTATTTTTGTACAATTTCTTGTATTTTCTCTTATAACTTGGCCAATTTTGATTATATTTAAAAAATTGTTGTACTGTTGGATAGCAAATAAAAAGTTGTTTTCAAATTAAAAAAAAAATCCGATTCCGCCGTTAATTTTCACGAAAATAAATAAAACTTCTGTACGTTACAAGATTAACTATAGTTTTTATCTTACAGCATTGATCAACCGCTCATTCGAAAGCTGATACAAAGGTAGAAAGCATTTTTTGATATTTTGAAAATTGCCTGAGTTATCACGGAAAAACTAACTGGTTTTCAAAATAATTAATTTTGAAAGCAATGGCAGAAAAAATAGTTGGTTTTTCCGCGATAACTCGGACAATTTTCAAAATATCAAAAAAAGCTTTCTATCTTGTACCCCCGCCAATGTATCAGCTTTCGAATGAGAGGTTGATCAATTCTGTAAAATAAAAATTGTAGCAGAAAACCTGTTGTAGCGTACAGAAGTTTTCTTAATTTTCCGGAAAACCACAGGTGGAATCGGAAAATTTCTTGAATATTTGAAAAGAACTTTTTATTTGTCATCTAACAGTACAAGAATTTTTGCAAAATAATCATAATTGGCCAAGTTATAAGAGAAAATAGAAGAAATTGTACAAAAATACGGAAAAAACATGTTAGATTTTCGTCTGCAATTCAAATTGATATTAAAATTTTGAAAAACGGGAAGAACCGTTGGGTTCTACAAGAAGTGATCTTTTCAAAAATCTATCTCCGGTTGTCGTAGTCCCAAGGACGAGCGAGAAATCGCGAATTAGAAATTCACATTTTCGCCGATTAAAACTATGAGATGTACTCCTTGCCCCTAAGTTGGAAACCCTGTACAGGTTGCGCCACTGATTTTAATTACCATTTTTCTAATAAAATTGTCCTTTTAGTTCGACAATAAGGCATCGAATTATCGCAATAAATGTCCAATATGTTTACAAAATTGGAAAATACCAACAGTACTACCAATATCTGGTTACATATTTTGTTTTCCATGTATCGTACGTTATTTACGTGAAAATCAACGTTGTCCTATAACGAATTTGCCAGCCAAACCACTAGATGTCATCCGTTTATACGACAATGAATGAATGAATTTTAGTAATTAGTCAATTTTAATAAAACAAACTGTTATTCTTTGAAATAAATCTAATTTTATTTGTTGATTATTGTTTGGTTTTTTCAATATTTCAATTTATACTCCATCTAGTTTGATTCAACCACCTTGACTCTATGATTTGATTCGATTTTTGTACAAAATAAAGTTGTTTGAATCAAACTAGATGGGGTATAAGTGGAGGATATCGATAATAAAACTTAAAAAAAAAACATGCAATTTAAATCAAAACAACAAAAAGAAAGCGATTGTTGATGAGTAAAAGAAAAATAAAAAATTCTGGAATACCTGGGAATAATCCCGTGTTTCCTCAGTCCTCCACGTTTTTATCCTGTCCTTTTATCCTTTATCCTCCTTTAAATCACATCACAACATCGTTATTAGCACGAGAATCGGGGAGAAAATTGATAAGACAATCCTAGAATTTGTGTTGCGCAAAAATTATAATGAAAGAATCCTATTTGTATCCTGACGACCACAACGAGAGAGAGAATGAGTGAGTAAGTGAGAGAGAATCCATTATTGTAAGATCCCCCAGGACCTATTGAATTTCAATCAATTATTCCTCTTAAATTTTAAGAACAAAGCAATCAAAACAAGTGTTGTTTTCGTTTTACAATAATCATTTTAAAGTGTAATTTGTTAAAGCAAATTTATTTACCAAAATTCAACATCCGAGTTACTTTATTTCCGAGTTTTTAAGAGACTCCTCTTCTTTCTTAATCCCGGTATTTCCCCCAAAATTTAATCCTATAGTCCTGTTCATTGTGTGAAAATTTTGAAAAAATTAGAAAATCCTGTCCCCGAAAGATCCTCTCCTTGCTCCTTTCTCCTCTCCAAAATTTCCCTATCAAATCACAATCATCCACTCCTCTCCTCTTGCATCCTCTCCACTTATCATCATCCAGGTTTATTTGTTGTTTAATTAGTCTTTTTTTTAATTTTCTAGAATTTTACTCTAGCGCCTTTATTTTCCAAAAACCACTCCAACGCTGATTTGACTCAGCAAATGGTACGGTAACAGAAAACAGAGAACAAAAACAAAAAGAAATTATATATAGAGAAAAAAAACAATTACATTATTAGTGCCTTAATTTCTAATTTGTTTCTTTTTTGTTTAAATACTCATAAAATTTAAATTTTCTCAATTCACACTTTCGTAAAAAAAACACCAATTGATAATAGTGAGTACGTTTATATCCGGCAGTAGGCTGTGAATTTGGCTTGTAGAATCGTCGCTTGTTTCATACGTCACATAATTTGACATTTGTCTAATCGAATCAAGTTACGACAATACAAAAAAAATCTAGCCAACTGCGAATTGTGTACAATTTGAAATCGAACGAAATTTCGAGGAATGTTATTGGTAAAATGAAGAGAGAAAATTGAAAAATTTAGCATTAAAAATCCTAAATCTAAAAATGAAAATTAGAAAAAATTAATAATAATAATATTAATAATAATAAGAGAAAATCTGATCAATGTTGTATACAAGACTCGTTTGTTTCTTGCTTTTTTTTTTGTCTAAATTAAGTTGAAATTACACGAAAATACGTACATTACAAAAAAGGCCAGTCCTTAGTAGTAGTAGTAGTAGTAGAGTAGTAGTAGAAGGTAGAAATTGTTCTTTTTTTTTGTTTGTTTGTATGTTTAACATAATAGCATGAATCTTCAAGTTTTCTTCATCTATTTCGTCTTCTTAGATGATTTTCGTTAAATTTATGAACGTGAACGACTTCTTGAATAGCTTCGTCTAACTGGACTATAAGTTGGTGAACCACGACGACGTGGTGAATACGATCGTGATCTAGAACGGTCTAATGAACGTCTAGCACTACCACTACGGTCTTCTTTTACACGAATATAGGACACTTCTCCCTATAACAATTATATCCGTCAATTCAATTTCCAATCTTAAAAATAACAACTTTTTAAATCGAATTAGTTAGTTTATAATATAGAATTAGTCAATGAGGTTCTTATAATCTTCTATCTATTCGTATTTTAGGGAAGATCTTCTTTGTGAAGTCACAGAAATTGATCTTCTCGAGTTTCTTTTGACTGACAATTCAAAGTTAGCTATATCTCATTATTTTTAAATTGGTAATTTAAATTTTGCGCCAAAATCCCATTCATAGTATTCTATACTCTACTTTAAGACCAGATTGAAATTTTGCGCCTAAATGCTAGCTTCCCATTGGCTATTTTAGAAAAAAAATTACACAACTCAAAAATAATGCTTAGGGAAGATTGGTTTTTGAAGATCTCATGGTACTCTACACCTACTTTTAAACTAGAAGAAGTAATTTTTGCGCCTAATCCTAGCATCCCATTAGCTATATTACAGTCAAGTTTACGCAACTCAAAAATAATGCCTAGGAAGGATTGGTTTTTGAAGATTTCATGGTACTCTACACTCTACTTTTAAACTAGAAGATGTAATTTTTGCGCTTAAATGCTAGCATCCCATTGGCTATTTTACAGACAAGTTTACACAACTCAAAAATAATGCCTAGGAAAGATTGGTTTTTGAAGATTTCATAGTACTCTATAATTTACTTTTAAACTAGATTTAAATTTTGCGCCTAAACGCTAGCGTTCCATTGGCTATTTTACAGACAAATTACACAGCTCAAAAATAATGCTTAGGAAAGATTGGTTTTTGAAGTTTTCTTGGTACTCTATATTCTACTTTCAAACTAGAAGATGTAATTTTTGCGCCTAAATGCTAGCATCCCATTGGATATTTTACAGACAAGAATACACAACTCAAAAATAATGCCTAGGAAAGATTGATTTTTGAAGATTTCATAGTACTCTATAATCTACTTTTAAACTAGATTTAAATTTTGCGCCTAAATGCTAGCGTCTGATTGGCTATTTTACAAAGATGTTTACACAACTCAAAAATAATACTTAGCGAAAATTGGTTTTTGAAGATTTCATTCTACACACTGCTTTTAAACAAGAAGATGTAATTTTTGCGCCTAAATTGCTAGCATCCCATTGGCTATTTTGCAGACAAATTTACACAACTCAAAAATAATGCCTAGGAAAGATTGTTTTTTGAAGATTTCATAGTATTCTATACTCTACTTTAAGACCANGTAGAGTCATTTTGACTCAGCCACAAAAAAATAATTAAAAAATAAAAAGTTACCTGTCTCGGCGTTTTTCTAAATTTTGATAAATAAAAAAGTTATTTGCATTATGCGGAACCTTTCGGTCACCCTATATACTCTACTTCTAAACTAGGAGATTTAAATTTTACGCCTAAATGCTAGCTTCCCATTGGTTAGATTACAGACAAGTTTACATAAGTCAAAAATAATGCTTAGAAAACATTGGATTTTGAAGTTTTCATAATACCACAATTTGCATTTTTTGTTAATTATAAAACCTAGTTTTGATCAGCGTGCTAAATATTAGATTTAAATTTTAAAAAGGCTATAAATATTTAGAACTAACAGCCAAAACGATCCTGTTTTTGGTTCTAGTGACTTTTTCTGTGTAAATCCGGCTTTAATAATTACTCCTTCTAGTTTAAAAATAGAGTATAATCCTGTAGTTTAATAAATGTAACTGTTAAATTTAGTAAAATATGAACCAAGCTACGACATCACATAATCTAGACATGATCAATTCTGCGATGAAATACGTAGTACATCCTATATTTAGTGAGTTTTCACTTCTAAAGAATCCTAATCCTGGAAGTATTGATGGAGAATGGGACGTAATTAAATAGATCTTGAAAGAATTGACGTTTTCAATTCCACAAAATGGCACAGTTCCAATATAGAAACCAAAGAAATTCAACAAATAATAGTTTTATGATTAATAATCCACCTTTTCACGATGGTTTTAAGTTCTATAGTGTTTCTCTAAATAATAATCAATAGGAATTAATAGATGATAAGGTGGCGTTGGAAAAAATTGGCTAGGAAACATTCCCCAGTGCATCCACAGGGATCTCCACTTTTGATGAAATTTGGCATAAAAACAATATCTAGACGGTGAAATCACCATTCAAAGTTTCGTCTCAAAGGAACTACTTTTTAAGTTTCACCTACTTGCAGTTGAAATATTCAAGTGGGACAAATGCCATTGTTTTCAGGGTAGAAAATAATGTAGAAGACCAAAATGGTTGCACAATAAGAAAATAATTATGGTAGAAGTAATAAGGGTTGAAAGCTAAAAAATTGCAATAAATGAAAAACTAACGTCATATTCGAAAGAAGAAAAGTAAGAGAAAGCTTCTTGGTTTACATTTAGGGAGTAACCACCCCTCAATCATATCCATATGGACCAGAAAGAACTTTACTATTCTTATTATCTTTTGGCTTAATTCAACCCTTATAACTTCGACCCTAATTAACATGTCCATATACAATCAAGGACCTTCTGCATTACTTTCCACACTGAAAATAATGGCATTTGTACCATTTAAATGTTTCAACTGCATGCATGTCTTAGATTTCAACGGAGAATATGTCCAAATTTCTTAAAAATATGAGGGACACCTGGGAACGTTTCCTTGTAAGTAAAAAATAAAATAATTATGATTATGAAACTTTTGAAAGGAATAATAAATGAAGCTGCCTATTGCTGGTATTTTTCTTTCAGAATTTCGTTTAAGGGGCGGTCCGTATTCTTCCATTTTCTTTGAGAAAATAACACTACTTTGGCCGTTGTTTTATGAAAAATGGGGAAAAAAATTAAAACTGTTATAGCTCAGAATTGTAGTTTCAACTTTCCTCTATCTATTTATAGTTGACTTCGTTTTATTGATTGTTTGGTTCCACTACGCACTCTTTTTTTAGTGTAAAACGTTTTGTTTGAATTTTTCGAAAAATCCAATCGAATTTCCCAAATCCCATAGTCAAAAATGTGGAGATCCGTATTTAGATAAACTATACTCTATTTTTAAACTGGGAGCGATTTAAATTTTGCGCCTAAATGCCAGCGTTCCATTGGGTTTTTTTACAGGCAAGTTTACACAACTAAAAAATAATGCCTGAATTTTGATAATACGCTAATATCAAAACTTTAAAACGTTCTTATCAGGGAGCTAAATATGTTTGATTTAAAATAAAAACAAACCATAAATATTTAAATTCACGGCCAATTTTTGTTTCTAGTGACTTTTTCTGTGTAAACCCAACTTTAATAGTTACTCCTAGTTTATAAACAGAGCAAGCGAGACTTTTACTAACAATTTTTAATAAAATAATAATAATAAAAAGTTCCAATTGATGAAAATTATTGCATTACTGTAATTTTAGATTTTGTGGCTGAATTAAGGGGCTTTGATATTTGCAGCATAATGGCTATAAATAAAGTTCCATCAATTAGAGCTTTTTAGAATTGGAAACGATCCATATCATTCTGAATCATCTTTTAGACAAAAATAATGAAAATAAATAAATATTACCTCGTGTGATCTAAATCGTGAATCATCTAATTTTTTTATTGCATACTTCATATCTTCATAACGTAAGAATTCAACAACACCAGAACCATCTTTAAATGCATCAGCAAAACAAACATCACCAGCTTCACGCATATGATCTTTTAAATCTTGCCATGAACCAGATGGTGGTAAACCTATTCAAAATTTAATTAAAACAAACTGAATTTGGCAAATTTTAACGATTATCAATCCAGAAAAAGTAGAGCTTTTGCACTTTGAAAATTCCTTATGGGGAGTATTCTTGAGCTGTAACTATAACTAGCAAAATATCTTAATCAATTTCGAATACATTTAATCATCTGAATCCCCAGAAGAATAGAAATTTTTGAAACAAAATAGTGACTTTTAGAGATTTTAAGAAAATTTTCATCACAAATTTACTGCTGAAACACAATTAAAAACAACAGTGTAACTAGGATGGGGCGAAAAGGGCACTGATCTCATGTATAAAAGCTAAATTTTGCAATTTAACATTTAAAAAAAAGGTTGTCACTTCACATTCGGGAATGAAATTTTGCTAAATTTTGTTATTTTGACAGCAAAAGATAGCTCCAAATTATCAAATTCTAACGAATTTCAGACATAAATTTCGAACTTCAGCTGCTAATTTCTGCTTTATCGTCTAAAATTAGCGATTTTGCTCCAATTTTGGCACTTACGGGCCCGCATCAGTCGGACAAAAAAAATGTCACTTTTCAAAACAACCCTACTCGTTTATTTTCCAACGGATTTTAACGATCTAAACGGCATTTGAAAGAGCATTTCAAGGAGCAGGGCAGCTAATATCTGATTTTTTGAAATTCGGATGTAATCTAGAGTTACAGAAGGAAAAATAGAAGCATGTTTTTTAGCATTTTTTACTGTTTTTTAACTTCCCCGACCAGAAGGTAGGGAAGTTATTTTTATATTTTCCCACATAACTTCGCAAATATTGCTTATTTTCTAATGAAATTTACACAACATGTGGCAAATTAGAAGCGTTTTCCAAATCGGCCATTGTTAGTTTTCCGGAAAATTAATTAAACGTTTAAATAGTCTAATAATAAACCAGGGCTCGTTTGAAAGCTAATGAATAGCAGATTATTGGAAAATTTACTGGAAATTTCTGGTGGGGAAATGTGAGGAATTTTCACCGACAATTTTTATTAGTTAAAATTAATTATTTTTGTATGAAGCGTATTGCAATTTATAGATTATTTCATTGATTTTCCAACGGTACCATTGTTGCTGTAAAAAAATTGAAACTCTTTTGGAAAATTAGTGATAAACAAAACAATGTTTATCGTATGAAAAGCTAGTTCAATAGCAAGTTCAAACCATAAAAATGAGTTACATCTATTGGCGGAAAGATAGCTCTTAGGACTGTCATCTCGTCTTTCTGCCTTCACAGTGAAAAAACTACAAATATTTTCTTCAATATTTTCGCATTTTTAACTGGGTAAGAAGGCTTTAACGGTGTAAATTTGAAATTTTAATGCACAAAAATTGGTTTTTAAAGTTTTCATAGTGCTCTATACTCCACTTTCAAACTAGGAGATTTAAATTTTGCGCCTAAATACTAGCTTCCCATTGGCTATTTTATAGATAAGTTTACACAACTCAAAATTATTTATTGTTGTTTCGATAGTGCTCTAATTACTTGTTAATTTTAAAATGTATGTTCGATTTAAAGTAAAAACAGGTCATAAATATTTAAATTTACGGCCAAAATTATCTAGTTTTTGATTCTGGTGATTTTTCCTGTGTAAGTCCGGCTTTAATCATTAATCCTTCTAGTTTAAAAACAAACCATAGCAGTGATAAAACTACAAATTTCTCATTATGAAATTAAAATTTGCTACATTTTAACAATTTTAGTTACGAAAGATAACTCTAAGTGGGCAAATAGTAAGACAATTTAGCAAATTCTGATGCATTTTAGCCATAAATGTTGAGCTTCAGCTGCTCAATTTTGGACTTATCGCTTAAAACTGGCTCGAATTTTTACATTTAACTAGTTAAAAGAGCTCCAACCGTATAAATTTAGCAACTTATTGCCAAATTTATTGTTTAAATCTGTAAATAAGACAATTTAGCAAAGTTTAATGCAATTTTCTTTATAAAATTATCTCTTAAAATCGTTGATTTATTTTTATATTTTGGCATGTAGCAGTGAAAAGATTTCAAAGAAAATCGCACTCTAAAACGAAATTTTGCTAAATTTTGCCATTTTTAGCTACAAAAGGTAGTTACAACTATACAAAATAACACAATTCGGCATTTTTCTAGCTGATTTTAGTCATCAATTTTGAGTTTTAGCTGATAGGTTGTACTTTTAACGTTTAATAATTGACGATTTAGCTCTAATTTAGGAACTTAGCAATGAAAAATTAACAAATTTACCAATGTATTACCAAATTTGTTGTTTAATCAAAAATTTGAATTTTTACTGCTAAATTATGCCTTTATTGCTTCACTTCAAAGTCTGGCATTTAGCAATGAGAAAAATTACAAATTTCATCCTCCAAACTAAAATTTTGAAAGAAGCACTCGAATTAAAAATTTTAACGGCACAGAGTAAAAGTCAAAGTTTTAACCGTCGAAAATGCGAATTTATAACTCCCGATTTCTCGCTCGTCCTTGGGACTACGACAACCGGAGATAGATTTTTGAAAAGAGCATTTCCTATAGAATCCCGTTTTTCAAAATGTTGATACAAATTTGAATTGCAGACGAAAATCTAACAGCATGTTTTTTTCGTATTTTTGTACAATTTCTGATATTTTCTCTTATAACTTGGACAATTTTGATTATTTTGCAAAAATTCTTGTACTGTCAGGTAGCAAATGAAAAGTTCTTTCCAAATTTTCAAGAGATTTTCCGATTCCACTATTAGTTTTCCGGAAAATTAAGAAATCTTCTGTCCGCTACAACAGGTTTTCTCCTACAGTTTTTATTTTACACAATTGATCAACCCCTCATTCGAAAGCTGATACTAGAGCCGAGGGGAATGCGAAGCCCTTTTTTGAAATTTTGAAAATTACCTGAGTTATTGAGGAAAACCCAAGTGGTTTTTCATGCGTTGTTTTCACTTATTAAAATTAATTATTTTGCTTTGAAATACATACGGCTATGTGGATAATTTCATCCTGTTTCCGATTGGCCTATTATTTTTGTTGAAGTGTTGATTTCTCGAAGAAAATGGAATGAAAATACAGTCTCTTTGTTCGTCTATTATGAAGCAAGATAACCCGCCATACTTGTAGACGGTGCGTGTTTGCTAAATCGAATTGTGTGTCTCGCTTTGGATTGAGTATCGATGATTCCACAAACGTGGGCAATCTTTGTAAAATAACGACGCTGGAGTTCCACTCAATTTTCTTCGAGAAGTCAACATTTTTGACAAAAATAATGGGCCAGTCGGAAAGAGGACAAAATTATCTACATAACCGTATCATTTAGAAGCAAAATAATTAATTTTAATAAGTGAAAACAATTCCAGAAAAACCACTTGGTTTTTCCGCGATAACTCAGGCAATTTTCAAAATATCAAAAAAAACTTTCTATCTTGCCCTCGGCCTTTGTATCAGCTTTCGAATGATGGGTTGATCAATGCTGTCATTGTAGAAAAAAACGTGTTATAGCGTACAGAAGTTTTCTTAATTTTCCGGAAAATTAACGGTAGAATCGGAAAATTTCTTAAAAATTTGAAAAGAACTTTTTATTTGCTCTCTAACAGTACAAGAATTTTTGCAAAATAATCAAAATTGGCCAAGTTATAAGAGAAAATACGAGAAATTGTACAAAAATACGAAAAAAACATGTTGTTAGATTTTCGTCTGTAATTCAAATTTGTATCAATATTTTGAAAAACGGAAAGTTCCGTTGGCCTCTATAAGAAATGCTCTTTTCAAAGATCTATGTCCGGTCGTTGTAGTCCCAAGGATGAGCGAGAAATTGCGAGTTAGAAATTCGCATTTTCGCCGGTTAAAACTTCGACTTCTACTCTGTGCCCTCAAGGCATTTTTTAACTTGAATGGTTGATCATCATCCTAAATTTATTGTTATCAAATCGTGTAAAAATTCAGGCATTTTAGATAAACACTTCTACCAATCGTATTCTCTAACTTTTTAGAGATCTGTTACCATAACAACGATCTTCTGTCCCACTCTTTACATATGTAAAATTGTCACTATTGTCATGGTAACGAATCGCCAAAGATTTAGAGAATACCACTCTAAGTGAATACAGTTCAATATCAAAATTTACTCTAATCATAAATCATTTAACTCTTTAAGCCGAGTCCTAAGCTAAATTCTCAATATTTTACGACAATTTGCTCTTAAATTTTTAATTTTCAAAGCACAATTGTTCTAAATCATCAATTTTAACAAATTTCACGCTTTCACCAACTTTAAAGAAAAAAAATTGAATTTAAGTTCGAATTTCATTACAAATCATTAACTTTAAATGAACTTTATTTTTGAAAATGCTTTTAAGATAATTTCGTGTCTAATTACTATCTAGTTTTATAAGATTTTTTGAAAATTTTTACTCTATAACTTTTTTTTAAGGAACATTTTTGAAATTAAGCTCCAAGTGCATTGCAAATCTTTTTTTTTGTAAATATTGCGTTTTAGAAGCTATTTTTTTGTAAAAAAATGTTCTACCGACAGTAGGAAAAGGGTGATTTAATGAATTTCAACTGTTTTGAAGCCACTTTCCCTTCTATTCATCCAAAATTTAAGGAGCAAACCCTTATTTTACCCCCCGATGTAAACTCTCCAAGTTACATCACTGTTTTGATGCTTTCCTGAATCGTAAATCAATAAGACTTAGTCAACTAAATTGGATTATCGAGAATATTCTACCCTTACAATTATATTTTAACAGCCCCAAAAGCTCTACTCTTACATCCTGTACATCTCCCAACCTGTAACAAGAACACGAAACTGGCTACGTCTGGCTGGTGGTCCGCGCGAACTACGTCCACGATCACCGCCACCACCACGTCCACGAAAACTCCCATGACCGCCGCCACGTGGGAATTCTACACGTAGCCGGTAACCATCGTAATCGTACCCATCCCGAGCATGGACAGCATCATCAGCATCCCTATGATTCCAACAAAAAACAAAATAACAATAGATTCTAACCTCACTTTCCCCATTGGATAACAACAACAACAACATACCGTGGATCTTCGAATTCAACAAAGGCAAACGGTGGTCCCCGGCGATTCTTCAAATCAACAAATGTGACTTTACCGAATTTATAAAACAGATCCTGGATGTCTTTCGTCCGGATATCTGGCGGTAAATTACCGACATAGATGCGGCAATCGTTGCGGCTATTTGACATGTTTTTTGGCGAATTCTCAATGGTGACTCGTTGAAATTCTTAGAAATGCGTTAATTTTCCGTTAATTCACCGATAAAAATCTACGATTAAATTGCACTTAACATGAAAAAAACTTAAAAAAAAAACAACACCGTCAAAATGGCGGACAATCACTTTTACCACAATGGTGGCGGTGGTAACCGGTGACGTCATCAAGATAACCAACATAGAGAAGTTTCACACGTCTAGTAACCACAACTGTCAAATCAGCGCCACAATGGCGGCTGGCTCAACTAATTTTTTTTGAAATTATCGAATTTGATAATATTGCAACCGCAATCGAACTAGCGGTGAATTTATTGATAACACCGATTATAAAACAATCGAAACTACAATAATTGACCTAGTTTTGCTCTATCAGTTGATTAGAAATAAAATACAATGGCCCAGTGGAAGAGTACGCGTTTAAAACTGGTGAATTTAACAAAACACGATGTAATAACAACAGAAGTGCAATGTTTACACGATATCGATTGGTACGATAATTTGCGCCCCGATAAGAATTTCCAAAATTTGTTCCTATTGGCCGGCGATACGGTTGAGCAGAATTTAAATTTGAATTGGTTGGGTAACCATGGAACTTTTACGATGTTGATCAAGTATCGCAACAATCAAGAGGACCAATTTCGGGTCAATATGGACACGGCTACCGGCCTGTGTGCTCCCGGTTTTCAACACTTGAAAAAGGCCCATGATATTTTCTTTGTTGTTAAACCGGATAATTTATTGGAGGTTACAATCAAACACACCCGCCAACAGGTTGATAATGTCGATAATCTTGTTAATTAAATAATTTGCATTTGATTGGTTGATTTTCAAATATCCCGCCAATTTCCAAATCCCCACGATGGCGCTACGATCGCAAAACAGATACTTTCTTGATATTTCTCACAATCAAATAAAACAAATAATTACAAAATTATATTTAATTAAAAGTGAAAGTAGGGCAGATAATTATATAATATCCGGTAATGTTAATTATGGAATTTTTTAAATTATACAGCGACATCTTACAGAATTACTGTCTACTAACAAAATTTCACTAAACGTAGCGCTAGAGATTCATTAAATTTACAATAACAAAAAACCACATTTTTAGATCAGTAAATTTACCACTTCTATGATAAAAAAAATAATAATAACAATAGAAAATAAACAAAAATGTGCGCGAATATGATAATTGTGGTAAATTTATCGTTTACAAAACAACAATATACAAGTAGGCTATGATGATAAAAATTTAAAAAAACAAATGATAATGTACTAACTAGATATAACTTGTGCTAGTATTAGTAGGAGAGAAAATGGCACCCAAATCGATTGTTTCTTGTTCTTTTGTTTTTCTTTGTTTTTTTTTAATGGTAAATTAAATTTGTCCATATGTACAATAATCTTCTCTGGTTGCTGCTGTATATTCATCAACTAAATCTTGTACAACCTCCCTACTAACATCCAATTCATCTAAATTACCTTTAAACATTTCCTCTTTACGGAATTGATCCAAGAAGGCTTCACGTTTTCTCAATTTATCATATTGGACCAGAGCACGATCGAATAACTATAACGATAAAGAAATTAGAAAAGAATAAACTTATATAAAAATTTATTCGTAGAAAAGAAATAGAAATGGAGTATAATAAAACGACGATATTTTACTAGTAAGTTGGCCATGGACTAATCGTCATAGCTTGCCTCGATTGTTAGTTGACAAATTCCAAATGTAAATTATAAAGTAAGCTATGACTTATCAAAAACAACCAACTGTCGTTGTATTATACAGGGTGAGTCAATAAGATGGGACATTTAAGGGGTGTGGTCACTACTCAGAAAACAAGTGGAATGTTTGCTAAATTATTTCTTTTACGTTTTTCGTTCAAAATTCAATTTGTTGGATTTGTTTGAAAGAGAATTTCAAGCTCTATCACAGAAAGTTTACAGTTGAGGGAAATATTGTGGAAATTTTACGTTATAGATGCAAATCTAAAAGCTCGTGTTTTTTTTATTTTCCCTGATAACTCAGCCAATATTAATTTGTTTTCAATGAATATGAAAACTATTGATGGCAAATTTAAAGTGTTTTTTAGATATTTGAGAAATTTTCCGATCGGTTCAGTAATTTTCCGAACAATTAAGAAAACTGGTAAAATTTCAAAGATAGAATTCTACAATTTTAAAGATAGAGAATTGAATGGCTAAAAAATTCAAGTTATGAAAATTCGAAATTTCCCTACGACTATATGGAAATTCATTAGCCATTTTCACCTGTTAACTATAATTTATTGCACCAGGTTTTTTTCGGTTTATAGACAATTTTATAAGCTTTAAAATTATGGTATTATTGTCCGAAAAACTGTTCATTTCCCCGGGAAAATTGTTTGGAAAACAACATTAATTCAAAAAGTTCAGGAAAAATGGCATTACTGCTGAGGCCTAACCAAATTAAGTAGAAAAAAAACTAGAAGAATTGTACTTTTAATTCACCCTGTATACAGATTGTATTCACCAATTCGCAATTTGGCGATGAATTGATTACTTAAAGTCGTAGCTTATTTCGATTGCTTTTTTTTAATTCCACAAATGCCACATCTTATAAAATATAAAGAAAGCTATGACTCTGCTCACAAAAATACAGGATGTATATTATTTAACCTAGCCTATGACTTCGTGAGCGTAGATCAGCTTCTTATTTCAACTGTGTAATCTGCATTACCGGCATGCTCTTGTTTCAATTATTCGTCGATAATGCAGCTTACAGAATTGAAATAAAAAACTGATCTACGCTCACGAAGTCATAGGCTACTATAATGTTGTACACCCTGTATAGCCAACTGCTAGTTCAAATAGCACTGAACATTTACAAAATTGGTAATACTGGTCCATTTTAGGATACTAATGGCAACCCTATTTTGTAATTAAAATAACCCTTATTAAATTTATGAACTCTTTTATCAGTCAATACAATTGAGGAACACTTATACAGAGTGTATAACGTTACATTAGGGTCGTAACTTGGTTCATACTCTACAGTATTTGACATGTTGTACAGGGAGGGTGTACAACGCTATTTAAGCTCGCAGTAGCCTATGACCACGTGAACATAGGTCAACTTCTTATTTCAACACTGTAATCGTCATTACCGACAATCTGTTGAAACAAGAACATCTCGGTAATGGAGATTACACAGTTGAAATAAGAAGCTGACGTATGTTCNTAGTATTCCATTTAAAATAAGAAAGATATTGCGTTTTGAAAATTGGCTGAAAGAAAAATTCATTTCGACTAAATGCTGAAAGATAATTCATTTCTGAAAAATCTAGCGTAAAGTACATAGTTTAAACTATTTAAGCTCCTAATTTGAATTATCTATCAATGATAACATATGAATTTTTCAATCAAACACTACAAAATCAATATTTTCAGAAAAAGTCGAAATTCCTGAAAAATTATAAACGCTAGATCATATGTCATGTTATCAAAGTCCATTTCATTTTTACCATAGAATCTAAAGATGGAATAAAAAATATACCATTCTATTTAAAATAAGAAAGTAGGGTGCACTATCCCATACACCGGGGGTTGATAGAACAACGAAAATATTTTCCAGGTGTAGTTCAGGTGGAAAAATGGGTGCATACCAAATTTCAGAAACTTTCATGAATTAGAACTCCTTAAACGTCTAATAGGCCAACCACTTGGCTCACTCTGTATACTCCTTATTAGTACTTGAATATTAATTCTGTCTATTTGGGGACTTGATATTACAATTAAAATCTTCCTTATCAAAACTAAACAAATATCTTATCACTAAAGTTAGGTGTTTCATTTTCGCCTGGTAATATTTCGAAAAGTAAGCTGTGCATTTTAGTTCATGTTAATTAACTGTTGACTAGTAGGCTATGAAATCAGTTTTTTTAGTAATTGAGGCCACATAACCTTATAGTTACAAGGTTATGTGATTTCATAGCCTACTAGTCAACACTTAATTAAGATGCAAAGCTTACTTTTCCAAATAGTGCGATTTGTAACGTCATCGCTACCAATAATCCATCTAGAAGTTGGCTATGTCTTTAATTACCTAACGTTGTAGCTTAGTTCGGACATTTTAAAAATACAACAAATATCAAATTTAATAGAGTATGAAATAAGCTACGACTCTCTTCTTTATAAGCACAGCCTATTGGTAGAAATATTAAAATATAACAAACTAGACAACTTACCGAACTGATATTAGTATGATTAGCTAACATTAAACCAGATACACGATGTGCAGTTTGTATATATGGTGATTTTCTTGATAATGCAACTTGTATACTAGCCGGTCCCCATGGTATAAATTGTGCCAATTTACGTTCACGTATTCTTTGTAAACTTTTATGTACTTGTGTTGGATCAACTTCACCTTGTATTATATTTAATATTGATATAAAACAATGTTGTGAATTACGATCTTGTGATGTTGATACCATCATATTTTTTGGTTGTAATAAACGTCTCATTACATCTAATACAGTTGTTTTACGTACATTAACTTCATCATTATCGGTTGTTAATGGTGTATAACCTGTCATTAAATAATGTAAACGTGGTGTTGGTATTAATGGTGATAATAAACCCATTAAATCATTATTCATATAAGATGGATAACGTAATGTTGCTGTTGATACTGACATTATTGTACTAACTAAACTATTGATTTGTGTAAATGTTGGATTTTGGATTTTTAAACGATCAGCAGCTATACGATTCAATGCTGTATTATCCAATACAACAACACTATCAGCTGATTCAGTTAAACGTTTCAATGTCAATAATGAATTATACGGTTGTACAACAACATCACTAATTTCATCTAAATTCGGAAATACACTATAAGTTTGTACTAATTTCTTTGGGAAACGATCCGATAATTTCTCTAAAATATTCGAACCCATTCCACTACCAGTACCACCGGCTATTGAATGACATAATACGAAACCTTCTAAACTATCACTACCTTCAGCTTCACGATCGATTATATCGAAGATTTCCTCGTTTAATTTCTCACCTTGTGAATAACCACTTGCCCAATTATTACCAGCACCACCGCCATTCTTCGATAGAAATACATTCTCTTGATTATACAATTTCGAATATTGTGAATTTAATATTGTATTGATAACACGCGGTTCTAAATCTAATAATACAGCCCTTGGTATGTAATGTTCATCATCGGCTTGATAAAAAAATACGTCTTTACGATCGATACCTTCAGTTGCGTAATCTTCTAAGATACCTTCAGGATTGATACCGTGTTCGGCACATAGACGTTTCCAAAATTCGAAACCAACTACAATTTTCAACCGAAAAACCCGAAATTAATACAAAAAAAACAACATAACCTCACTTTAATTGTTGATAAATTTAAAAAACCAAAACAAGACAACTTACTCTGATTGCCGCATTGGCCCAATTGTAGCGTTATCATCTCACACGGCATCTTCGAGTATTTTCAATTAATTAACTAATAATTTTCTTAATTAATCGTAATTATTTGTAAACAATTGCAACTGACAGTTTGAAAATTTGAAATGCGCAAATACAATTTTGATTGGTCGTCTATCAATATTGGTTCGTGATTCGTTACAGGTCACAAAAGCGGGAAATTTGAACAATTTTTCCAGAATTAACCCAATTATATCGTATTTATACCAAAATTCTGCAATTTGCTGCAAATTAAATTAAAAAATTGGGAAACAACAATGAATTTAACTTAAAAAAACAAGAAATACCCCAAAAACAACATAACCTCATTTTTATTCCTGATAAATTAAAACAAGAAAACTTACTTTGATTGCAACATTGGCCCAATTGTAGTGTTATAATTTCACACGGCATCTTTATTTGAGTATTTTCCACTAATTAATTAACAAATTTCTAGATTAATTAATAATTATAAGTTGTAAACAATTGCAATCGATAGTTTTGAAAATTTCAAATGCGCAAACACGAATTTGATTGGTCGATGAGCAGTATTGGCTTGTGATTCGTTAAAATCTCAATAGCAGGAAATTTGAACTTGTTCATTAATATTTTACGAATTTAACCCAAAATGCACAATATTTTTACCAAAATTCTCTTATTTACTATAAATTGAATTAAAGGTTTAAAAATTGCCTGAATTTTTAAATTAAAATAGCAAAAATTAATACAAAGAAAAATAACCTCACTTTTGTATTATTAATAATTGATGAATTAAAAATAAGCGAAGACTAACACTTAATATCAAATTGGCTTAAGCGAAGCCTTATCATTTTATTTGTTTATTTTTCACTAGTTAATAAACATTTTAATTAATTAATTAATTAATTAATTAATTGTAAACAATTGCAATTGACAGTTTAGAACATTTGAAATGTGCAAACACGATTCTAATTGGTCCATTATCAGTACTAACAAGTGATTCGTTCAGGCTCTAAAAGGCGGGATATTTGAATTATTTTGACAATATTCCTAAAATTAATCCAAACTATACCACTTTTATACCACAATTGTATTATTTGCTATAAATTAAAATAAGAAATTGATAAACTCAGGATCAACTACAAATTTATATCGAAATACAACAAATTAGAACAATAGAAAACAACATAACCGCACTTTTAATTCGTTATATTAAAAACTAATTGAAACTCACTATAATGGCCATGTTATCCTAATTATAGTTTTATCAGTTCACATGGCATCTCTATTTCCCACTAATTAAGTAAGACTTTCCCTAATTAATTATGGATATTTATAAACAATTGAGTTTTGAAAATTTGAAATGACCAAAGCCGATTTTGATTGGTCGATTACCACCGGCTAGTGATTCGTTGGATATCTCAACAGCGGGAAATTTGAATTATTTTATCGATATTTAGTAAAATTTACCTAAATTAGACATATTTTGTACTAACGTTCTCTTAGTTATTAGGAATTGAGTTGAAAATTCAACAATCAACTAAAAATTTGAATTAACAAACCGAAAATTAGTTCACTTCTGTACATAGTTCAATGATTATTTTTAAATTTTGCACCTTTATTCATGTTTTTTTACCAAAATCGCATGATTAGATAGAATTTAGCAATGATAATTAGTTGAAATAATCTCAAATAATCAAATAATAATTAAATTTAATCGTTTTTTTAATTTGGAGCTGCAATTAGTGCTAATTGATTTGTAGGGGGCGCTAGTTCCAGTAGATTTTTTGACAGTTGTCCAGTCATGTTGATCGTACGATTATGAAATTTGTAATTGATTTGAACTACTTTTAAATGTATTCCATTAATTAAGGTAAAATTAATTTAATTAAAAATTTTAATAATTGATAATTAAAAATTGTAGGTAGTTTTTTTTAATTCCAAAAAATTAACAAAAATCCATCAATAGTGAGTTAAAACAAAAGACAAACGAGTCAAGAAATACTCGATTTTTCAATTATAAATTATTTGCAATTTATTCGATATTTAAAATTGCAGTAATTGATTAAAATATTGGTGGGGATAATAATTAATCATGTGATTCGTTAAAATATCAAATTACCATTTTTTTCGTACAAAAATAATATTGATAATATTGTAGATATTCAATTGTTTCATTTTTATTATTATTTTTTTGTCATAGTAACATCCATGATAAAACAATTGAATAACCGATTATCAATTGTTTTAATCCATGGTGGCTTAATTATTGTACAATCTTGTTGATAAATGTAACCTTATTACTGTTATTGTAGAAGTTATTGATAAGGAATTTGACCTGTGTATGGTCATTTGAGTAACCTTAAAGTCTCCTATTTATATTAATTTTTTATTTTTTTTGTTAAAGGTTATTTGGTGATATTGTATCAACATTCCAATTAGCTTCCAGTCTTTTTTCTCTTCTGTATTATTAGCAAAAAAACAGCAAAAATGAATAATAATCAAGTGAAATTTTCAAATCCATTCGGAAGACCGTGGATGACGAATTTGGCCCCGGCTGCTGCTGGTAATGGTGGTAATAAGGGCCTTAAAGGAATAATTGCCGGTATAGTTTTTCTTTTTTCAATTGTTATTATCGTAAAATCGGGTAATTTACCTCGAATTAGGCCGCATGTGAATAATTTCATGTCGTAGATTGGTTCATATTGTACGGAATGTCTTTTCAAGTAGTTGGCCATGTTTTCTTACATAGAGTCGGAGCTTTGTTCAAGCACTTAAAACAATATCCTAACCAAAGCCTTCTAGATTTTTCAATACTTCAGAGTATTACAAAATTGATAAATTGAAAATTTAGAAAAAGTTCGAATTTTGCCCGTATTAGCGCTCATAACGGCCACATAAATAGAAATAGCTATAGTATTTCTATTTCTACTTTTAATGACCACCATTTTGTTTTTTTATGAAGTACCATCAACTGTTATTGGAGGAAAATCTGTTGCCAATCATATAAATAATTCAAATTTTGGTAAACATCTCTACTTTGGTGAAAATTGATATTTTATCAAAAATGTATAAATTCATTTCAATACTGAAGAATCTAGTAGGCCTTGATATTAACAAATGTCAAATTTAGTGAAATACGAATCAATCTACGACAATAAATAATCAAGACATGGCCAACTTCGATGTATCTTACCGTTGTAGATTGTTATTTTTATAATATCGATTAAAGTTGGTCATGTCTGAGTTGTTAGTGTCGTTGATTGCTCCACATTTGAGTAAATTCGACGATTGTTAATGATATTTTCAAGTGTTTGAAGGAAGTTACGACATTACCTCTTAAACGAATGGCCAACTACAAGTATATTTTGAAATGATCAAACGGGTATTTTCTCTTAAAGTTGACTATCGTATCTTATGTCGTAGCTTTGTTCATCTACAAGAATGTGTTAAGAAATGTCAAATTTTGTAAAACATGAATCAATCTACGACACTACATAATTAAGATTTGGCCAATTTCGAGGTAAAGTAACATCGGCTAATTACACGAAGTAGGCTATGTCTGAGTTATTAGTATCGTAGATTGTTCCATTTTAGTTAAATTTGTCAATTGTTGATGTACTTTGAAATGTTCGAAGAAAGTTACGACATTAAGTCTAAAATTCGCGGCCAGTTACAAGTGAAATTCGTTTAGTTAATTAAAAAATGCACTAATATGTCAAATTTAATAAAATATGAAGCAATCTACGACACTAAATAATCAAAAAATGGCCAACTTTGATGTTTATTATCGCTGTAGATTGATATTTTTATAATATCGATCAAAGTTGGCCATATCTAAATTATTAATGTCGTTGATTGCTTCATATTTGACTAAATTTGACGATTGTTGATATATTTTCAAGTGTTTGAAGGAAGTTACGACATTACCTCTCCAACGCATGGCCAACTACAAGTATATTCTTAAATAAACAAACGATATTTTTCCTTGAAGTTGGCTATCTCGTCTTATGTCGTAGCTTTATTCATCTGCATGAAAAAAATGAGTTAACAAATTTAGTAAAACATGAATCAATCTACGACACTACATAATTAAGACTTGGCTAACTTCAAGGTAAATTATCGTAATATCGGATAATTACACGCCAAAGTAGGCCATGTCTGAGCTATTAGTGTCGTAAATTGCTCCATTTTAGTAAAATTTGTCAATTGTTTGATGAAAGTTACGACATTAAGTCTCAAATTCTTAGCCAGTTGCAAGTAAAATTTGTTTAAAAATATATTAAATCAAATTTAATAAAATATGAAGCAATCTACGACATTGAATAATTAAAAAATGGCCAACTTCGAGATATAATTTCGTGTCTAGAACAATATTTCATCTTACAATTGCCTGTGTTTTTAGTAAATAGAATCATAGCTTACTTTATAATTTATAACATTTGATATTTTTCAACGAAACAAGCTACGATACTATGTTATCAATGCATGGCCAACCGCAAATGAAATTCCATGATAACACGTCATATGTTTTCGAATGAACAAACAATTTTTAATTCGTAGTTGGCCAAGTTCTTACTTTTTTCAGCCACTTTTACAAATATCAAATTTAGTAAAATATGAACCAATCTACGACACTATACATATAATCAAGATATGGCCAATGTCGGGATAAATTACTACAGTATTATCTATCACAATATCGTAGTTTGTTATGGCTTAACTATTTAGTGTCGTAGATTGGTTCATGTTTTACGAAATTTTCAAGTCGAAGAGAGCTACGACATTGTCTCCTAAACTTAAACATAGCCAACTACGAAGTGAGATTCGACGATACACTCATATTTAGGAATGTTTTATCTCTTGCATAACATCGTAACTTGATTCAGCCAGTTGTACAAATGTCAAATTTAGTAGAACATTAAACAATATACGACCTACGTAACGAATATATGGCAATTTCGAGATAAATTACCACGATATCGTAGTTTCTGTTATTTTATTGTTGATTTTTATTATCATAATATCGTAGTTTGTTATGGCTTAACTATTTAGTGTCGTAGATTGGTTCATGTTTTACGAAATTTTTAAATATTCGAAGAGAGCTACGACATTGTCTCCTAAACGTATAGCCAATTACGAAGTGAGATTCAACGATACACTCATATTTAGGAATGTTTTATCTCTTGCTTAACGTCGTAGCTTAATTCAGCCACTTGTACAAAATGTCAAATTTAGTAAAACATGAACC
>JACDRQ010000270.1:0-83561 GCA_013841215.1 Hycleus cichorii | reverse complement strand
TCTCTAGCGAGTATAAGAGGAACTAAGTCCACACAACAATAACGAGTAGAGGGGTTATTCTAATACGGTATCGAGTTATTATTGTCGATCGCTAACTTGCAATAGAGTTTGGAGGCGTCACGTGTTTGCCCCAAATTCGGGGCAAAATCCCGCTGCTAGATTATGACTAATAATTATACTGTTTAATTGACGAAAAAACTTAATTAATATAAAATTAACAGTAGGTAGTAAGGATACCTGGCGTTCCACGCTAATTTTATTCACAGTTGCCGGTGTTTCTGGTACGTGTATCGTAACTTTGTTCATACTTCAACGTATTTGACAGTTGGTTAATATTTTCAAGCTACGACACCACCTAAGCAAAACTTAGCCAATTTATGTATACAGGTGGTCCTGAAGTATCTCACAAAATGTTTGAGACAAATAGAGAATAAAATTTCAAAACGAAAATCCTATTCTTCCACCTGTCGACGGGTAATTAGTTATTGATTAAATCAAATAGCCAATTAAAAACTTTCTTACTTTCAATTTTAAGCCTATCTGTCCCCAAAATTTAGTGCGATAGTTATGAGACAGCCCTGTATAACGGATAATGATGATTATAAGAGATACTTTGTGGGTGAATGATTAAAATTTGAAAATTTGTTGTTATTTCATGTTTCTATTATGAAATTTTGAAATGAAATCTTAAAAATAATCTTTCAAAAGTCACAATTTTAACAGAATTGTTCTAATTAAAACAAAAATATTTTTGTTTTTGGTTAAAAATTATCAATTTTGTTTATTTTTATAAAATTCTTGGAAATGAATGATAATCTTTTTATATAAAAAAAATCAATAATTGTATATTTTCAATATGCTTAATACAAATGCAGATAAACAAATTAATAGATACATGAATATCTAATTATAATAGATTTACAAAAAATTATATTTTTCTTCTAGCTAACGAAAATATAAAATAAACCAGTTTCTCCTATTCATTATTTTTAAACACCAAAGTCGTATTCTTCAACTTCTTGATTGGAAATCCCCAGTCTCTTTAAACAGAGCTTCTGCCTCACTCTCTACTTCCATCATATATAAAATTTAAAAGAGACAACAATAGAACAAGTTATTCAATTGTCAATCTCCACGGTTGTTATGGTAATGAATCGCCAAAAATTTAGAGTTAGAGAATACGACTGGATAAATATAAATTTAAGAAATTCCTGTTAACAACTAAAAGACGTCATTCTCGTTTTACGAGAGGAAAATTTACACAACTACCCGAGAAAAATCCAAAAAAATTACCTGACGTAATACTTACAACAAATCAAAAATTTCCAATAAGCCCCGCAACAATTAAATTAAATAATTTGTAATAAAATAACTTACCATTTATTGTAACAACTAAATTTATTTGTAAAAATAACAATAAGAACGATAAACATTTCAACAACACTTCCAACTTCGCCATTTTTGTTTTTACTTAACCACAATCTCCGAGTTTGTTATTTAAATAACTAAAAAAAATCCAATGCAATAGAAGGGGAAAATAGAGACAAGACAACCGTGTTGAAGAAGAGAAAAAACGAATTCGACGCCAATTATAGGTCGAAACCGACCATTTCAATCTTATGTTGCTTATATAGGATGATCCAGAATGACTGAACGTGCCGCTTTCTTCATACCGCTGTCAAATAAATTTTTGCCGCTTTCATTTATTCTGACACATATTAAGGTCAGTGGCGTACTGTAAACCTATGCTGTAAAGCGTCTAAACATATCCTGCGATTTTCAAATAAGTATTTAGAACTTACTAGTTCTAGGAACATTGTTTTCTATCTGTAAATAACTCAAAAACGAATAATACAAAAAAAAATACAATACGACAATACGATCAGAATTCGTTGTACGCCACTGATGACTTGTGAATTGTCATTCAAACGTCAAATGCTATTGAAAGGAAACAAGTGGAGATTGATTTTGATAAAATGACTATGAACTATGCTGACGTCACCTTCAGTCATTCTGGATCAGCCTGTATTTAAAGAAGACTTAAATTCGAATGTGAACCAAGCTTAACGACAGTGTCGCCGATACTACTAGCGATAGAACTTGAGGCGCAATTTTCGTAGATTATCAAACAATATCCATAATCTAATGCTTGTTATCTATTAATTATCGTCAACTGGATGTGATTCTATTATTATTAGTTGAAAAAATCGGAAAAAATTAAAGAAAGTGCGAAAAGTAGTACTTCTAGTGGCAACCAGATGAACTAGCCTAAAGTGTCGCTAAATTCGGAATAATAAAGAAACAAAAAATTATTATAGGTAAAATCTAGAAATTTGATAAAAATTTAATTTCGTTAATGTTTTGTATTTGTTTGGCAAATTTTTGTTTATTAATTAAGAAAATTACCAAAATTTGAAAGAAAAATGGAAGTGTAGCGCCTCTAGTGGTATAAATATTAACTAATTCAAATAAGCAAAAATATACAGCCTGTTCCATTTTAGTAGGGCTTTTTTATAATTGTTAAGGAAATCAAATAAATTTCTAATATTTTCCAAATTATTTATTTATATCATGAAAAAATCAACAATAACTGTATTCCCATGGCTAGTTTTTTATTTACTTCAAGTTTGTATTGTTGTATTTGCTCCCTTTCCGTCAGATGCTTTTCTACGTTCATAATTTTGTGTGTTCATTGAAAAATTATAAGAAGCACCACTTTCTACCCCATTTATAGCATAGTTTCGGTGGTGGATGCCTCATCTGTGGATTCTTCAGTTTCTACCCCGCTTGTAGCATTAGTTTCGGTGGTGGTTGCGTCATCTGTGGATTCTTCAGTTTCTACCCCATTTATAGCATTAGTTTCAGTAGTGGTCGCCTCATCTGTGGGTTCTTCAGTTTCTACTTCATTTATAGCATTAGTTTCGGTGGTGGTTGCCTCACCTGTGGATTCGTCAGTTTCTATCCCATTTATAGCATTAGTTTCGGTGGTGGTTGCCTCACCTGTGGATTCTTCAGTTTCTACCCCGTTTGTAGCATTAGTTTCAGTAGTGGTTGCCTCACCTGTGGATTCTTCAGTTTCTACCCCATTTATAGCATTAGTTTCAGTGGTGGTTGCCTCATCTGTAGATTCTTCAGTTACTGTAGCGGCTTCTGAATTTTTATCATCAAGATTTGTACACATTGTTTCATTGGTGATTTGTTTCTTATCGCAATCCTCCCTTAACCATTCGTGGCGGCCGCGATCGAGACCGTTCGAACAACGTTTAACACTCGAACACCATCCGCACTATAAATAACGGCAATTTTCAATTGATTTTGTTAGAATTGGGGAAATTATTACTTTAAAATTGGGGATTTTGCGTGTTGAACAACTGTAACAATCTTTGTTATCGAGACATGTTGGTAACGCTTTCAAATAGATGACGGTCCCATTTTTGATGTCTTCTCTATCGAAACTGATCCTAAAGTATTCGAAGATGGTTTTTCGGCGGACGGCTTTAAACACAAAATTCTATTATTGTTATTGTAAAATTTTGTAATACTTACAGAAAATAGTTGTTTCCGTGAGATAAGCATCGGATAAGCCGATTTTAACCGGATGATCATCATCTTTGATTTGTTTAATAAAATCAGGTACATTTTCATAAACAAATACAATGTCGCCGTTTTTATACAAAGTTGTTTGAAATGTAAATTCACCCTCTTTCGGTTTATCCTGTAACGAAATACGATACCATTCGACTGTAAACGATGTCCCATTATCACTGTATCGAATAAGACTATCATTCGAAATTGACGTATCGAAATTGGCCATTAACGGTGCAATATATTGGGTTGCTGCCAGCCACTTGTGTACATAATTACTGGTATATAAGAAACCACCTGTTGTTATTGTTACATTTTTGATTAGCTGCCCAAAAAATGGGAATTCGAATGATAGTTCCACCCTCTAAAATTGTGAATTTTCACCAATAATCGTAAAATTTTTTGAATAACTTACAGAAGCTCTCCGGTATGACGCTAATAAATATTTTTTTATTTTGGTACCGGAACGATTCGATAAATCCACCCAATAGGCTCGACCATTATCAGGGTTAATAATACTTTTATAATAACCATGATTACGCTATAAAATTAATGTTGATAAACAATAAAATTATTAATATTTTAAACGTTACAATTTTTATTTTTGAGTTATTGTGTTTATCGACATCATCTTTAATTACTGGAGATTTCGTCATCGAAATATCATCATCATTATTTAAATGATTCTTTGTTGGATCATTATGCAATAATGTTGGTATTACTGTTGATCCAACAGTTGGTTTTCGTGTTGGTAGAATTTGGTCTTGTCCTATAGATCAAATTTGTATTCTTATCAATAATTATACTGTTTAATTGAAGAAAAACCTTAATTAATAAAAAATTAACAGCAGGTAGTAATTATACCACACTAATTTTTATCACAGTTGGCCGTGTTTCAGGTACGTGTATCTTAACTTTGTTCATACTTCAATATATTTGACGTTTGGTTAATATTTTCAAGCTGCAACACAATTTTTGAGACAGATGGAGAATAAAATTCTAAAACGAAAAGTCTATTTTTCCACCTGATGCACAGGTAATTATAGCTTTCTTACTTTTAATTTTATCCCCTATCTGCCCTCAAAATTTTGTGCGGTACTTATGAGACAACCTGTATAAGAGATAATGATAACTCTAATGAACGATTAAAATTTGAAAATGTATTGTAATTTCATGTTTCTATTATAAAATTTTGAAATGACATCTCAGAAGGTAATCTTCCAAAAGTCACAATTTTAACAGAATTGTTCTAATTGAAACAAAAATATTTTTGTTTTTGGTTAAAAATTATCAATTTTGTTAATTTATTTTTATAAAATTCTTGGCAATTAATGATAATCCTTTTATATAAAAATAAAATGCTTAATCCAAATCAGATAAACAAATTAATAGATACATGAATATCTAATTATAATAGATTTACAAAAAATTATATTTTTCTTCTAGCGAATGAAAATATAAAATAAACCAGTTTCTCCAATTCATTATTTTTAAACGCCAAAGCCGTATTCTTCAACTTCTTGGAAATTCCTTAACATAACCAGATTGGAAATCCCCAGTCTCTTTAAACAGAGCTTCTGTCTCACTCCATCATATGTGAAATTTAAAAGAGACAACAATAGAACAAGTTATTCAATTGTCAATCTCCATGGTTGTTACGGTAATGAATCGCCAAAAATTTAGAGTTAGAGAATACGACTGCATAAATAACATTTAAGAAATTCCTGTTAACAACTAAAAGACGTCATTCTCGTTTTACGAAATGATAGATTTACACAAGTATTCGAAAGATTCAAAAACTAAAATGAAGCACTACTTTTACAACAAATTAAAAATTTGCAACAACAATTAAATAAAATAATTTATTAATAAAACAACTTACCACTTGTAAAAACTAACTTTATCTTTAAAAATAACAATAAGAACGTTAAATATGTAAACAACACATTCAACTTTGCCATTTTTGTTTGTACTTTACCACAATCTACAAATTTTCTTAAAAATAATCAATATTAAAATCACTACAGTGGAAGAAGACAAAAAACGAACGTCAATTGTTAATTAAGGCCGATAACTTCAGTCTTTGTTGATTAACTTGAAATTAATTCAAATTATAATGTGAACAATACTTAATGACAGTGTCACCAACTTTGGAATATTTTTGAATGAAAGTATAACGCAATTATTACAGATAACGAAGAAAAATCAGTAACATTAGCCTCATTATTCTCTAGTTGTTGTTTAAGATAAAAAACTGATTATCGATTGGAAAAAAATTGAAAAGATAATTAAAAAGTTAGTCCTCTATTGGCAAGCAAATAAACTACTCTAATAGCAGTGTTGCCAAATTCAGGTATTAAAAAACAACGGAATTATTATCGATAATGTTAAAAAAATTGATAGAAATCTAATTTCGTTTTGTGTTTAATTGGAAACATCCAGAAATTTATTGAATGAGAAAATCACCAACGTGTCGAAGAAAAATTGAAGTTTAGCGCCTTTAGCGGTGACAGTACCAACTAATTCAAAGGTAAATATACAGTATGTTCCAATTAAATAGGGTTATTCAATATTTTTAAAGAAATCAATTTCCAATATTTCTCTTATCATCTATTTATAAAAACAATAACACTACAATAATCATATTTTTTTAACTTGTCCATGACGAGTAATTTTATTTAGTTCAATTTGCATCTTTAGATAAATAAAACAAAACAAATAATTCGCGTTAATCCATTAATTTGTGCCGTTTTCGAGTAAATTTACATTTATATCGTATCAATTGTATAGCCAAAATTTGCATCGTTATTACTTTGAGGTAAATATGAATGTAACACAACATTATAATCTAACGGTTGGTAAGTTTGTGCAGTTGGTAGTACTGGTACTACCGGTACTAATCCATTAGCGATATAACTGGTTGGTTTTTGTAAATTTTCAGTATTTATGAAACCAGATGGTGCACTCAAACTACCGCCAATTGGTTGAAAATCTGTACCGCTACCGCTAACAAAACTTAAATCGTGCCTACCAACTGAATTTTTATAAGAAAAACCACCTTTAGCTTTACTTTTTTTGCCGTTTGCGGCTTTAGTTTCAGATTCCGATAGCGATTCGGTGGTTGTCTCATCCGTTGATTCTTCATCGGTGTTTGTAACCGGTTCAGTTGAACTTAAATCGGTAGTTGGTGCTGTTACTGGAAATTCATCAGTACTGCCAATCGTTCGAAATAATGGTAGTCTAGCTAGTTGATCGATTGTTAATCCATTCGGTTTCGATAAAGATCCAGATGTTGGAAGAAATCCAGTTTTTTCACCGGCAATAAAGCTCAAATCATGCATACCAGTTTCATCAATATACAAATAACTGCCTTTAATGTTACCAAAACGATCTGAAGTTTCAGTTCTACGATATGTCGGTGTATCGAAACTGAAACTGTACGAAGCATCACCAGTTTTTGATTGATCTTCATTTTGTGTTGTGAATTGTGAAATTGAGCCTTCAATCAAATTTTTCATAGAGAACATCTCAAAGATATCGTTTCATAAACTTACCAGTTGTCGATAAAGTTTCAGGCATGAAACCTTGCACGCCTGAAGTATATTTCAGATTAATATCACCCCCTAATGGAGCTTTATAGGAATAGTAACCCGACACTTGATTGGCGGGATCTCCAGATTGCTTTGCTGCTATACCATCACCGGTATCATAACCGTACTTATAAGTCCCATCATTTTGTAAAACAAGGAATTGTGATCGGTGTCCTGATGGTATAGATGGTGAAACTTCCCAACAGTATAACTGTTGGAGTAGCATTAAGAGTACGGTCTACGTATATGACAAAAAATTTAAATTAAAATCGACAAAATTAAAAGACAAACTTACAGAAGATCGATAAGTTAACATCACTGTATTGTATTTTAACCCAGTCTGAATGAATCTAAAACGCCATCACTTTATATAGGTACGTGATTTGAAGAAATACAGCTGGATCTGGGGATCTTCAAGGATGTTCGAAGAGAACCCGCTCCTGAAACTAGATACAATCAAAGGCTCGTATTCTGTAACTGTTTGAAAATCATCTCTAATCATGCTGATGTCTGAATTGTTGTTTCATTTAACTCCTTTCAGTCACCTGAAACTTATTTGACACAACTCAAAAGGTCTAGAAACTTATTTCAGTTCATTATGTTTATTGTATGTACGGATAGTCGTCAATTTTGTAAAGTTATAGAATACGAACTAATCTAATTCTTATTGGAATGTTGTTTATTAGCGAATTTTTGTAGGAAAGGTGTGCTATTTTGACAAATTGTTACTTTGCCTCCAATTAAACAAACAAATTTTATATTATTTGCGTTTTCAGTTGGATAATGTTTGGATAAAAGACTTTTCAGGTCAGTTTCTTTCACGACCGCCTATTGAAATCACCACAATTACCGTACAGTACCAGTACGGATCGATTAAATTTAATAAATCGATTTATTTGAAATTGCACAATTGTTACAAATCTTTCCAATGTTAAGTAGGTATAATTTATCATTATTGATTCATAATTAATAAATGAACTAAAATGGAAATGTATCAACGTAACCACACCTTATACGCATTGTTTTTTTCTAATTTTTTTTGAATGGTAACATTTTAATAAAACAACGGCCTTGTCTCATCTTACTAGCTATCAGATTAGATTCTTTACTTCCTGTTTAATACCTATTATTGTAGCTTTTTTGCTAGGAAAATAACAAGTTTGCAACCCAAATAGTTTTTTAGAATGGCAATAAACAAATAAAATTATTCTCAGTATTCTGAAATCTATTATAACTTTCATTCCTTGACACTTTCAAGATTCTTACTCTAAAATTCCTGCTCTAATTGATCATTGAAATCTCCGGAAAATTCCATAAGGAACACAAATGCATACAATTGTGGCTCTTATTTTGCAATTTGAAGGTATTTTCAGTTGCTAATCTAATTGGTCATTTCGGGATTTTCATACTACCTACTAAAGTTCCTTCTCTAATTGGCCATTGAAGTCTACGGAAAATTCAATCAAAAACAAAAAATTAGGTTATAAAATTGTGACTACCATGATTCTTACCTCATAGAATATTTACACGAAAAGTTCCTGCTCTAATTTGCCATTAACGTCTCCAGAAAATTGTATGCAAAACAAAAAATGGATACAATTGTGTGGATACAATTCTGAAACCTTTAGATATTTTCGGAATTATTACACTAAAGTTTCTGCTCTAATTGATCATTGAAGTCTCCGGGAAATTCAATCAATACTGCTATTCTAATGAATTTCAGCGCTATTAATTTGGAAAATGAAGTTACAAGCTAGATGTTTTTTCAAATTTTATTAAAAAAATCTACAATTTTATCTAAAATAATTTAAAAAATGTCTAAGTCGTCATCATCGTCTTTATTTCTCCGAGTTGTGGTTGTCGTTTTTATTGTTGTTGTTGTTACAGGTACAGAGGTTGTCGTATCGACTTTTTCAGTTGTCATCACAGTTTCAGCAGCCGTAGTTGTCGTTGTTGTTGTTGTTGTTGTTGTTGCTGTTGTTACACTTTCAGGAGTACTGACAGTTGTCGTTTCTGTCGTCTTATCATTGTCATCGAACCGATTATCAACACCAGCAGACGCTTCGTTCAATTGTTCAGTATTCAGGTTCATTTCAGCATTGAATTGTTCGGATGGTGATGGTACTTGTGAAGCTAACGGTAATAAATCAATCGACTGTACATGGGCGCGTACTGAAACACCCGGCGCTACTGAAAATGTCTTATCGCCAACGTTTGTAACGAGTGTTCCTTTACAACGTTCACAATTATTATTTTGACCTGTTATCTGGATAGTCGGCCGGCCTTCATTTACCGTATTACCATTACCATCGAATAGGCCATAATCGTTATCAACACGATTACCACTTGTTGAAATTGATGGTTTCGATATGTCGTTAAAATCAGGTGGATTCGGTCGGTATTGGCCGTCGTCACCACTGGGTCGATATTGACCATCATCATGATAAGAATTCGGTGCGTTATCACTGGGTTTTTGTGGCGGTAATGGTGGATTTCCACCGAATAAATCACCACTGAAATCACCATCTTCATCATTGTAATTCGGTTTGTTGTTTGATCCAATATTGGAATCACCATCAGTAAAATCAGGATTATTACTACTGCTCGGTTTTTTATTATCACCCCCAATTGGAGATGGTTTATATGGCTTATTATTCGTATCAAAGATGTCATCTTTATACGAATCATAGAAGTCTGGTGGTAGAATATTGGGGTAGCCAAAGGGGTAAATTGTGGGTAAATGTGGACCTTTAACGTTCTTCAATACACGGTAACCGATTTCAGGACCTGCGATATAATGTACGGAGTGTTGTACTCCTTTATCGTCCAGGTACGTGTAAGATCCACGGACGTGTCCTGAAGGATCGCTGATTTCAGTACGGCGTTGATCCGGACCGGCTGAAACGAATCTAGAAAAAGCGAAAATTAGACTGAAATCTACAGCGTGTTTCTTGTAAATGTTCCTAGTTATATTACGGCAGCTCCTGTAAGTTAGGGTGATTTAAAGGGTACGTTTCAGCCAAATTAGACTATGTAGCTTAAATCGCGACTCTCACCAGTCTAGTCATTTTAATTAATTTTGCACATTCGATTAGTGTTAGTTTTAAGCAATTTTTGCAATTTCCCAATGAGCTACGAGGTTCTAATTTTGCATTCTCTAGGATCTACGTACTCTACTGAGGCTGATATAAAAACTAGGAACATTTAGATGAAACACCCGGTATAATAGGAGAATTCTCTACCGGTAGCTACCATCCAAGCCTCTTTGTATCGACGTCCTGCCTCTCGGTATCGGCTTACCACGACCGTTATAATACAACGGCCCATAAGCCCGTGGATTCGAATCCGGGAACGGTGTTTTAACATGAAATCCGGTCTTTTTACCGGCTATAAATTCGACATTATGCCGTTCACCAGCATCATCCAAATACGAATATTTCCCGTTAACATCTCCGATACGATTGGCATTCTCTTGTCTCGTATACGTCCTCGTCCTGAAACTGAAACTATAACTCGGATCCTCTAATGGATCATAAAATGGATCGTCACGGGAGCCGACAGGTCGGGGACCGTTCTGGTTCAAATCGTATTTACGAACGATATTTTTACCACGTGGACGGAAACCGCGTGGGCCAGCTGTATAAACAGTCGAATCTATACCACCTGAACAATAATTTTATCAATAATAGGTGTTGATAGGGGTGACAATGACAATGGGGTTACCTGTACTGGGGTTTCTGGCGCCGAATTCGCCGCGTACAACATTCTGACGGTTAGCATCGGCGTAATGGTAAGAATCGGGGGTTTTGTAGCCAAATTCGTACGAACCGTCACGATGTAGGACATTGAAATCGTCATCATCGCACCGGATTTCCGTCAAAATCACCACTAATAAGGCCCAAAAGCACTAAACACACAACAAAATAATTATTGGAATTGTAATTGAAAACACTCGAATTAACACTCACTTTTGTCCTGTTAATAAACACCCCCATGTTGTTAGTTTCGTTCGATTTTCGTTTACAATTTACGATTTTTTTATAGAAAAAAATCCTTATATACCCATCGATAAAATAGGGAGAATAGTGGGGTGATTCAATAATTTTTGTTATTGTTGTCTATTTTTTCATCTCTCTTAACAATTCAAATATAAATACAAATAATACATGAAATCAGTTGGATAATTAATAGCGAATTCATTAGGATTGTTGTATAATGTCGAATTGTTCTACTGTAGTTTATGGGGAATTCTTTCTAGCGTGAAGCAACGAAGATGCCCTTGCTGATCTGATCAGAAACTCCTTGCTGGTCTGTTGAATACAATCAAGACAATTTGGGAACGAAATAAAACAACAAAAAGATGTGATTAAGAATGAGGTGTGGTTGTTATCTCTGAAAAATAAAGAGATACTGCAAAATGACCACTAAAATTCCCACCATATCATTATCATGCCGTCATGACAGATACAGCAAGATAACAACAAATTTTAAAAAAATATTTGTTTTATTACAATTCTAATTAATATCTAGTATTGTTTACAGAAAGCAACAATCGAAACAATGATATTTTGTAATAACCTGAAATTTATTGATACAGACTGAAATCAGAATATTAGATCTGAATTCGCAGGAAATTACACGTCTTTCAGGATCTTTTAGATTTTTCGTTGTCTTAAAAAGATGCTTATATGAAGCTAGTTGAACTAATTGGATTTCTCTAAATAGATAAATTGAAGAATTTTAAGTAGAATTAATCTATTACAAAATCTAACACTAAATACTGATTATAGTGACCTCCTATAAAAAACAAACACAGATTAGATTCTCATAGGTTCAATTGTTTAATTTTTTCTTCAAATCTGCTGATTGTCGAATTGTAAGAGATCAAGGTGGAATTTTTAATAAAAGAATTTCAAGTTACCATCTTAATCACCTGTTGAAATCTCCGATTGTTATCTAAAGATGAAATTACAGTAGTCATCCAGTTTTTACAATATCGAATTCTTGTTCGAATCGATTCCGGATCAATAATAAATATTTTAATTTTTTTACAAAAAAAAAGTATTTTGGAATTTTGTTGAATGATCGAATGATTGATGGAACGAAAAGAGGAAAAACCTAACACGCAACGTGATTAACACAGGAAAACTTACACAATAGGATAATCGAAGTAATCAAAGTTGTTATTTACATCTATAAATGATCGCTGCCTTGAAGCGTATATTCGAATAATTGGTCTTCAGAGATTTCGCTGAAAAATTATAGTTTTACAGGAAATTGTGTGTCTTGATCTATAATTGACATCTCCACAGTATCTATAGACTATTATAGAAAGTATCAAGGGAGTTAATTTGAGGTCAGTTAATATACTGAATTTGAATATTATGGTTTTTTAGGAAATTCTGTAGCTCAACCGATCATTAAAGTCTCCACAAAATTCAAGTTGTTAACAGAATAATGCAAATTCATCTTGGAATTGCTGAATAATTTCAAGTTTCCATCCTATGCTCTTTTAATTCTTGATACTCTCTTTTTCAGTTATTGAAGTTCAATTTATTCTAAAAAGCTCACCGTTTTGAATTTCGGAAAATGTTGTGTCTTTATCTATCATTAAAGTCTCCACAAATTTTTGCCAATTTTAATCAAAATTCTAATTCTGGTTCTAATTCTCATGGCTAATTGTAGAGATTGTTACGACATTGATTATTAAAATAATTATTTACAGTATATTTGGTACCGTTGCCTATTGTTGAAGTCTCCATAAATTTTTACCAATTCGGATCAGAATTCTTCTAATAATTTCTCTGTATAATTATATAAATTGTCATAGAAAACAGACAGATTTATTAAAGTATTTATTTATAAAGAACAAGGATTTATTTTAACAGAACTTTAATTTCCTAGTTTACAGAAAATATTGTACCTATCTTGACCTACCGTTAAAGTTGCTAAAAAGTTTTCCGATTTAGATCACAATTTCAATGATCCAATTGACTGAAATAATTATTGCAAAATTAGAAAGGCTGAAAACTTTCAATTTTCTATCTTAAAATTTGATTTTATAGAACTTCAGTCTCTTAATTTTCAGATTTTGTTTCTGGAGCTATCAAAAATTCTTCTAAAATCGATCAGAATTCTGATAATCCTCCAGTCTAATTATAAACAACATTAACTGATTATGAAAATAATTATTTTCAGAATTAGAAGTGCTGAAATTTTCAAGTTTTCATCTTAAAATTAGCTCTTTCCTTCAATTTTCTAGTTCACAGAAAATGTTGTGCCTTGAAATATCGTTGAAGTCCCTACAAAATCAGTGTTTTACAGTTTCGATTAGAATTTTAATAATTCTCCAATTCTCCAACGTAGCTTAATTATTCAATAATTATTTACAGAGTTACAAGAATCAAAAATGCTGAAAATTTGCAAGTTTCTATCTCAATTTACAGAATATTAGGTGTTTTTACCTACCGTTAAAGTCCCCACAGAGCTTTATCGATTTAGATTAGAATTTTAACTGTTTTTTTCTACCACAATCTAAACCATTCTACAAAAGTTGATTTATTAATAAAAATAATTATTTGTGAAATGACAACAATTACAAAAGATGAAATTTTTATTCCAAAATTTATTTTTACAGAACTTTAAATTTCTAGTTTACAGAAAATTTTGTATTGTAATTTCTTCAGAATTGTCCTCAAATCGGTTTTGCAGATTTTGATCACAATTCTACCAATTCTCCATTCTAATTATACACCGTTGTACACAACGTATAGAATTAGAAAAACTATAAATGCTGAACATTTTCGAGTTTCCACCCTGAAATTAGCTCAAACATCGTCTTCTTTCCCGAACTTTAAATTCCTAGTTCACAGAAAATTCCGTGTCTTGATCTATCATTGAAGTCTCTCCAGAATTTGACTAAAATCGATCGAAATTTCAACGTTTTTCAAATGTATCGATAGAGAATTGCTGTCCAACTCAAAAAACAAGGTCTTTACGGCTCTAAATTCGCAAATTTGTTATAAAAGAAAAGTACACAATTGTTTGAAATTGTATTTATAAGCCCTACTTGTAATAAATATAAAAATTGAAGAACAAAAGAACTGACATAAACGCTTGACTAGCCCTAAAAATGATGCTATTCTAAACGAAATCAATCAAAATTTACGGTGTTTGTCCGCAATAAGCTTCAATTTTTTCCGATACACAATCGAATACATCGTACGCAATATCGCATGTCTTTCCATTTTCTGTAAATAAATACATTGTTTTAATGAATGAGGATAATTGAATGATTTATTGCACAATACTAATAATTTCCTTTTCTATACTTTACCTTCAAGCGATTGTGGTGTGGTAATGTGTTTCTTTTGTGCTTCTGGTAGACAAATATTGACAGCTTGTAAAGTGGCTAAAATATAATCTTTCTGTGTCACACCTTCTGAATATAAAGCAACAAGACCTTCAACTGTTGGAAAACCTCTTTCATTGACCTGCAAAATTCAAACAAATTGATGTCTCATTAAATCCATAAAAATAAACAAAAAAAGAAAACACTATAAATTAGAGAAACTTTCTTTTCATATCCCCCACTCTACTAATAGCCAATCGAAAATTGATTATTATATAATTGTAATTAACTATCATTATTATCATTATTGTTATTATCGATACTTACAGCCTTCATTTTACGGTAGACACACTGCAGGAGGCACTGCAATAACGACAGAAAAAAGAGAAATTAAATTTTGTATGTGAAGGTCGAAGAAAAAGTGTACAATTTCGACCGATAAAGCGAAATGAAATCGAAATTGTACCGAATACGGGCACTATCAACCTGTTTTTTCTCAAATTTCTCATTATAGTTTAGAAAGCGGGTCATGATAACACCCGGAAATTTTCAGTAAATGTCGATAAATAACGGAAAACTTACCCCAGCAATCCGGCGTTCATCCTCCGAGAAAGTATCGCGTTTCGCCCGGCTTTTGGAGTGCTCGCTTAAGCTCAACGCCTCTAAAGCTTCTGAAATTTTAGTAAAAATATCGTAATTTGTTGACCTATCGTTGAAATCTCCATAGAATAGCATCTGGCCTTAATGTTATGTGAGAAAGAGAAATTAAATTTTGTGTGTGAAATTTGAATGTTAAAATCTCTTTTTTTTCTATTCTGTTCCTAATTGTTGATATTTCAATAATAATTAATTAAGATCAAAGTGAAACTTTTGCAACGACCGGTTTTCAATGAAGATTTCAACATTACTAGTACAACAGATAACGTTGGAATTGTGCAAGATTAATAATTCTCTGCAAATTAACCGATATTCGGTTATCTAGCGGTCGATTTAACCGTGAAAACGAAAAGAAAGTCGAAATTTTCACCTGACAAAATCGCCAATTTGATCTCATCCTGGCACTGGTTGATGACTTCTTCGATTTTCTTCGGAGCGCTCGGCGGAATATCGCACTTTTTACTCGTCTAAAACACCGATAAATCAACAATTTCGATCAATTTTTCAGGTAAACTTACGGTATTTTCAGCAGCAGCCACCACAAGGATGACGGTGCAAACTACAAGAGTTTTCAACATTTTTTCAGGTTGTTTGTCGGTGGATGTTTGAAACTTGAATGGTCACTAAATGGGTGTTTTATAGGCTTTTTATCGGTTGCACAATGCACGAATTTGATGCAATTTTGCTGTTTTTTATTGGAGAAATAACCAGATAGGATGTACGCTTTCGAATTGATTGTCGGGGAGGATTTACTCTTTTATAAATACAAAAACACTTTCACTCGGTTGGGTTGGATAATACTGAAATCCAACTAGTTCGCCGTTGGTTAATTTCGATGGTTTTCCTAATTAATAGAAGCTATAACCTGGTTAATTGTAGGCTTTAAAATCAAAAACAACATCGATAATTAATAGTCTAATTGGACATAAAATATTACGGAAATATCAAAATAATTCTGAAAGTATTGTGTATAATTGGTTGCGTACATGTTAGGGGTTGTTAAATTCAAAAACAAGAATTCGAATAAATTTTTATTACCCCCAACCCCCCTAATTAAACCCCACCAACTCCCACTAATTACAATCGAATATTTAGAACGCAGCAATCAAATTGTACGGATAATTAATGCCGACAGGATACGTGATGCCGTACTGGTACGCGGACAGGATCGCCGGTACTGTGGCTATCGGTAAATGGTACTCCTGTCGAATTTTCGCCGGATTGAATTGCGGCTCGATCGGCTGTATTTGATGGTCCTTCTCCGGCACCTTCTCATGTTCGTGTTGTAATAAATATTGATGCGGCTGGATTTGGTTCAATAGTGGCGGTAGATGGATCGGTTCCACGTGGATTTCATGATTATTGTCACGTGCCGTTGATGATTCTAATTGGGGGTGTATTGGGATTGTTGCGCATGTGATCTGTTGGAGAATTATCGGTGATAACAGGAGAATCTGTAGGGCAGAATTGTCGATTTATTCGGTGAGAATGTTGAGAATTACTTACAAAAAATTCCATAGTTGTTGGTTGGTTGGATAAACGGGCACTAAACTTGCACTATATGCTTACAGCGACTTTTATAGTAACGGTCGGTAATATCTGTAAATGGAAATCAAAATCAGCAATTTTAACGTTTTGTTATGAGGCGTATAAAATAGATAAACAAAAAGAACGAGGCTTTTAAACAACAATGCATTTTTGCTGTAGCAGCAAGCGATACTTGAACAATTCCAGAAATTCCACCAAAGTTCATACTGGGAAAACCAATCTGAACTCGAATCCAAAACCTGTTCAACGCCCCAAAACAAACAAAATAAATTTTCGATTGTACATTTCATAGATAATCGTAAATAAAGTCGGCAAATCTAACTAAAATTTGTATTCTTCTAGTTACGACTTTGGTGGAATTGTTGAACACTGAAGAATTCAACTGGTCGGTACTCTTCTTTCAGTTTTATCTATTTTTCAAGAAACAAGCCGATAGTAGGTATAAATTTCATTAGAAACGACATATCGATTAAAATTACATGTATGAATATTAAATGAATTTAGGTCGGTTTTCATTAAGGAAAAATTAACAATCATTAGATATTCTTTACATGGATTTAACTGTAACAATGAAAGTCGAGACATTTTTTGTATAATAGGACCATTACAACATTATATAACAAAATAAGAATTTCAATCGGCAGTCTTATTTTTTGTTATTGCTTTTATTGTTGTTAAAAAATTGATTTTATCTTGCAAATAAAAAAAAAACTACAGCAATAAACAAGAACACCGTTAGATATGATATGGTAATCTTGAAAATAAATAAAATAGTAAAAACCAGAGAAAAATTATCATTTCAGTGAATTTTGCATAATGACTTAGCATTAAAATTTCCACGAAATTGTTGCCAAATCTGCAAAAATCCAGAAAATAATTATCGAAACATCTCGAAAATTTTCATCAAATTATTGCAAATTGATAGGATTTGAAATTTCAGTAAGTCTTGCGTTCTAACCGAGCATTGGAGCCTCCGTAGAGATTTAGCTAATCTTGAGAAAATCTCACATTTAGTTACGAAAATATGAAAAATGACCAAATTAAGGGAAAAGATTACTGAGATTGTTGAGAAAATCGAACATTTCAGCCAGTTTTGTGCCTTGACTAAGCGTTGAAGTCTTACGAAATTTTCGCCAAATTTACAGAAGTCTCAAAGATAGGATCTTTAATCATTAATATTATTGCAAATTGCTGAGTGTCGATAACATTGGAAATTTCAGCAAATTTTGTTTTCTGACCAAGCGAACTCTTCACGAATATTTCAGTAAATTCACAAAAGTTACAGAAATAGCAGCTTTAATAACCAAAATGTATCTTAAAACGATGAAATTATCAACAGTTATTGATAGGGTTGACAATTTCAGCAAGTTTCGCGCCCTGACTTAACGTTGAAGTCTCCACGAATTTTCCGCAAATTTTATGAGATTTTCAAAATTAATCGCTTTCATCAGAAAAGTCGATACGAAAGCATAACAATAACAATAAAATTACTGGAAATTAATGAGTTATTTGTGGTGTAATTGTGCAATTGTGCAGTCAATGATGCTGTTTACCTTCTACTGAAACCTTGACATTGCAACAGAATGGTCGATGAACTTTTGCTACATTACACCTTCAGTTTCTTACCTCTTTCTAATAAATAATGATAGTAATAATAAGTGGACTGATAATTAACTGTTGAGTAATTTCAACCTACAGACATTGAAGATGTCTGAGGGTAAATTTCAGTTTCTTTTCTTTTCACAATTCTGTATGTTAGTGGCCCATAAATGACCGAAAACCGTGGTGAAATGTAACGGATATTTGGCTTCAATATCTGCTTTTTTCTGGGGAACAAAAACATAAAAAATATCCGTTAGATAAATTTTTTATCAGTTCAAAATTCGTGGCAATTGGACTCTCGTCCATCAACTGCAGCAAGGTGTTATTTATGAAGAATTTGATGCTAATCTAACGTTATTTGCCCCTTCTCGCTTCTGTAGTTCTTCTTCAACTGGTGTTGTTATAAAACAACATATATGGAAATAAATATAGATACAAGAACGAGTCTTCTATTAGTATTCAACGGGCAACTGGACACAATACTAATTTCCGTTAGTTTTAAAAAGGCTGCCCAGTTTAAATATTAGTGCAGACAGTTTTCAACAAATGATCAAGTGATTCTATCGTTATGTTGTGGATAATTTTCGTAAGTTTACCAGGAATTTTCTTGGGAAATTCTTTTAAGAAAAACTTCATTTCCGCAGCTATCATTATTGGCGATTGTTAACAGCCGGCCACAGACATCACCAACCACACCGCCAGCCACAACGGATGTTGAGTAAGTTCCCTTATCTTTTATCAAAATTAGTAGTTTGTGTTGCAAATTAGCAAACACGTGTACAAACGCACCTATTAGATACATTATCCCCAAAAATTGAAAAACAAAGTAGTGATTAGTGTTAGAGTGTAGTTTCAATTCCTGAAAATTTGGTAAGTGTTGTGTTGACTAGATATTTTTCAAAATTTTCTTATTAACACCACAATTTTTCCGATAATTATCGAAATTCTAATCAATTTGAATCTTCTAGGATTCAAAAACATGAAGTAGTGGAAATTCTGAATTCCCAGCAGCTCAAATCGGAATCGAATCGGGAAATCGAGGAGAGTACCAAGGAGATTTTAAGGAAAATCGACCAAGTTAACCGCCAACAAAACTTAAAGAAACTCAGTAGATATCCGGTGATTAACTTTGGAAATTACCGTACAGGTCAAGATTTTAAAACTGAAGAATCGCCTGAAACGCCTCTACCGGCTGAAAATCTCAATGAACAATTCGTTAAACGAATAGTCCAACAACAAATGATCGTAGCACCGTTTATTCCATTACCATTCTATCAGAATTATCCGGAATATCCTGAAAATTATCGACAAGCTGAAAGGACTGTGGATAATGTTAGAAATATTGTTGAAGGTTATAATCCTTATACTTATGGGTACAATCAGAATTTACGGCAACAATGGCAGTGGCCGTTTGGGCAATATTTTCCTATTGTTATCAAAGATCCTCTAGTACAAGCCGTTAATGCCTTCACCAGTTGGATTGAATACGGCCCTCAGGCTGGTCAGGGTGTTTGTAACCAAAAACCACCCAAAAAAAGTGCAGAAAATCCAAAATCTCTAACTGAAACTGAAGAGAATCCTACAGGTTTTATTGAAGATTTGAAGATTTCCGAAAATGTCGACTTTAAAACTAATCGTGAAGCGAAGGAATTAACTGAAAATTCAACCAGTAGGCAACAAAAATTGAAACAAGTTTCTCCTGAAAAAGCCGAGGAGATCCGTAAGACTCTCATTTTAAATTCCTCGAATCCTGGTACAAGACCGTTGAATTATCCGTTAATACAATCACTGGAAATCACAAAAGAACAAATTCACGGTGATCAACAGAATCGATCACCTGAAGATGACAATGTCGATGAAAAAGCTGAAAATTTACACGTGGATAATGAAGGCAACAAGAAATTATTCAGTAAAGATAACACGGGTAGTGGTATTTTTATACATAAAATTAAAGTTAGAAAGGGCGGTGTGGCGATCGCTGGACCTGGTGGGATTGCTACTGCAGGTAGCGGTGGTACGGCAATTGTTGGACCTAATGGTTTCGCCTACACCCAACCAAATAGCTTGGCTATAGCCGGATCTGGCTCGAAAGTTGTTGCCGTTGAGCCCGGAATCGATCTCAACGAGCTTATCAATGGTAATACTACCGATATTAACGGTGATAAGAAGAAGAAACGGCCAGGACAACCGCCTCGATTTGGTAAAGTTGTAGCCATCGGTCCTGTTATTTATTATAATCAAGGCTAATTTTTTTTGTAAATATTTTAAATGTAAATAAATTTTTTTGTAGAAAAATTTACAGTTAATTTCGTCTCTTGATGTACCGTTGAAATCTCCATTTATAGATCATGCACAAAAATTAATGTATTAATCATGTTTCTTAGATTGATATTAACCGGTCAACCAGACAGTCCGTTACGATGGTTCTCACAAAAACAACAAAACGGTTTACAAATATTCCAAATTTCACCAAATGGACCGGATCAATACACGCGAGATGTAACAACAACGTTAATTTTGAAGCCGATAGCACGGGCTGTGGCCGGCAGTTATGGTAAAGCTATATCGAATCCTCTATCGAAAGCTATCTTGAGAAAAGGACAAAGCGCTAAGATTCTTTTCGAACCGGAAGCTTTCGCTATTGCAGGTCCCGGTGGCGTAGCTCACGCACAAAGCGACTTGGAAATATTCTACGAGAGTTAGTAATTAACGATAAAAATTATAATAAATGTACCTGAATTTTGTAAATTTCTAACGACAATAAATATAGCAAATATCCTTGTAATCGGTCTTTGATTACGCAATTATTTTACGATTCAATCAACATACAACTGCCTAGTTAACATACTTTAACGGCTTTGAATACGTAATTAAAGAAATTCAGTGAATTTCGTGTCTTGACCTACCGTTAAAGTCGCTCGATTTTTACTAATTTAAATTCGATTTTTTTACAGCAACAGCCCAAAAATCACTCTATTACCCTATTATGGTGGTCTACGAGGGCAAACTTTACAAATTATTGAAAATCCCAACGGTACTGTAACGACAACAATTGTTAAAACTGCAGATCGTCAGGAGCGAAATGAGAAACTTGAAAAGACAACAAATCAAGATTTGCACAATATACACGAGACGGCGTTGAATATCATCAAATTACAAGAAAAAATCAAAACTACTGGACATTTAAATCCGGCCGAAGAGGAGATTTACGAGAAGAATTTGGAGATTTTGAACGATTCCGCTCAGAATTTATCGAAATATTACGATCCCGATTACGTTAATATCAATACAGAGAATCGTGAAGGTTTAACCGATTGGTTTGAACGGAAGAAAACTTCACAAAAAGACAAGAATAAGAAGAAACAAAAAGAAGAATCCGAAGAGGAGAAGAAGAAAAAGAAAGGCAGCAATAAAGAAGAGGAAGAAGAAGAGGAGGTGCCAGAGAATGAAGAGGATGGTATCGCTATCGGTCTACCGTCTGATAATGCGTCTGTAGCCGAAGCCAAACCAGTTGGATTAGCTGTAGCAGGTATACTTCCATTAAAATCAACAATAAAAACTCTAATTTTGATGGTTTCAGGTGATGGCGGTGTGGCGGCCAGTAAGCCGATAGCAACTGCAGTTGTCGGTCCGGGTGGTTTAGCAATAGCGCGGCCGGTTGGTACGGCGATCGCTGGAGTTAGTCCCGATCAAGCTCTAGTTCCTATATATGTTGAAGGACTAATCGGTACATCGAAACCGAAACGCCATAATGCCTCGCAGCATCAAAAAATCGATAATACTAGCGAATATTTGAACAAAATCATCAACAAATACCACCAAATTTAAATGAAAATCAGATGAGACGCTCTAATTCCGCCTACATTTTAGCCTTGAACTGCGACACTATTTCTAGTTTTGAATAACCGTAAATTAGTATAACTGTAATTTTGTGAGGATAAAAAAATTATTGACGAGAATATGTAAATTTTACAGGCGAGTTCTATTCGTGACTGATCATTGAAGTCTCCATACAATATCACTGTAATTTTATCGTTTTTGTTGTTCTTACAATAGAATTTTCTCATAAATTATGTATTTTAACGTATTTCCTGAATAAATAAATATCTTTCTAATAAATTACAAACAAAATAGAATTAAATGCTAACAATGTTGTTTAAACAAAGTAGTTTAAATCAGTAAAGATACGAAGATTAAAATTAGAAAAATTAAACTGAATCGTATCGAAGCGACATTGTTAGAATAATAAGCGTTTATAATTTTGTATTCTTCGGAAGATTATCAACAAGGTCAATGTTTCTATAAAGTACCGATGACTTCAATCTGAAGGATCAACATTACAATAAGGGGATCCTACGATTTTTCCAAACTTGATGGTTCTATAGAAAGTGAAATTTCCACCAAATTATAATTGGGGAAAGTTTCTCGTTTTGAAATAACAAAAAAAATCATTTTAATATTGTCATTGTTGTCGATTATACATCTACACAAAAAATTGTGCAATTTTCCATGAATGAACACAACAATCGGCTCTATATTTGCTGAATCAGACGATATGGACGCACCCTAATTTTTTTCTTGTGAATACCACACAGGACAATTACAAATAATCCAAAACCAAAAAAAATTAATAAATTCACCCACCAAATCGGTTCGAGTATGTGACAATGCTGTTAATTCGCAACAAACAAGACTAAATCTACAGTATGTCCCATAAATTACTAATTTCATGGAATTCTGTGCGCTGATCTATCATTTAAGTCTCCACGAATTTTTCCAAATTATCGCAACCGTTTCAATGGTGATAAAATCGTGCAAATTTAGCCCCGCAGAAGGGTTATTTTGCTGGTTTCGTGGGCGTATTACCAACGATAAAAAAATACCCGTGTAATAATGCATTGGCATTGATACGGCCCCTCCCCAGTTGTGTCCGAGGCACGTATAAGAAAGGTCGTTGGTCCGCTAAAGAAGTTAATATTTATCCGTCCTCACTGTCGGTTTATTCGATACGAAAACAAGTAATTGTTTGCTTTTCCAAATTTTTTTCGATAGATTAGTTTTTTGGTGTAGAGATGTTGTTTTTGGTCTTGTTGATGGTTGTCGAGAATCTTGCCCGGCCGCAATCTTTACCGACGTTCAATGGAGACAAATTAGATGAGAACCAGAAGAGTTTTATTTTGGCACCACAATTCCAGCGCCAACAATATTTCCATTATGATTTCCCGTTATTGGAACCGCAATTTTACGGTTATCCCGGCAATAAACCGCCAATAGTCGCAGCAAGGTGAGTCTTAATCTGTCGCTGAAATCGCAATTCTTGCGAAATTTTCTATGAAATTAATGTAAAATCAGTTGTAGATAGTAGGTTATTAATTTTTCTAAATATTGTCCACCTTTCTCTTTGCGTTAATTACTTCAATTACTCATAATTGCTGTTATTATGTTTGTTTATTTAACGGTAGAGTACAGCCGCAGATTGTTTTGTACCATCAAGGAAACGGTGCCGTACCGGCTCCAGGTCAGTCATTCCTTCTGCAACCAGGTCCGTTACAATCGCCTGGCAATTTCCTCATACCATCATCACCGCAACCATCACCGCCGATTCTAATCGCTGGCTACCCGAAACCCGCCCACATACCACCCGTGGACAAAGACGCAGAAGAGATCCCAACGAATCCAGCCAAAATTCCACCATTACCAACAACACAAGGCCGCCGTACTAAACCAGAGAAACTGGAAAGTTTAGACAGCGATAAGAGGATTGACAGTGAAGTTGATGCTTTAGCCGAGGCGGATCGGTCGCCGTCCACAACAGGTCTGCATCCAGGTCAGCGTTTCTTCATTTTGAACGGAGAACATCTGTATCCGTCGTTGCAGAATTATCCGTATCCGCAGAAATTCTCGCAACTACCAAACGAGGGGAATGTTGTACAAGCCCGGGAGAGTCCGGCGAATTTCTTGTTGTTGAACCAAAATCCTGAGATTTTCGCTCAACAACAATTCCTCGATCCGAATCCGGCCGATTTTAGCAATTTATATCGACTAATCAACAGTAATAACGATAATATTGCTAATAGTGAGGCTGTTGTAATCGGTTCAGGAGACCATGACGATGACGACGATGATGATAACGATAATTCAGAGCTTGACAGTCAAGGTAAATACTGTTATTTTATTGTTTAGAAATAACTAAAAAAAATCGCGATTGTTCTAATAATATTGTTGAAATTTCAGATGACATAACAGCGGTTAATAGCAAATCCGATGATCAACCGACTGTTTCGCAAGCCCAGCCCGGCGCTATCGCTTTGGCCGGGCCAGGTGGAGTCGCATCGGCCGCCCCACGCGGTACAGCACTGGCCGGTAAAGAGGGTGTTGCGGTTTCCAGTCCGCACGCAACGGCCGTTGCGGGACCCCAACCGAAACAACACAAAGAAAACAACAATAGTGGTAAAAAGAAGGATAAGCGAGATTAATTGTGATTTTCTATTAGTTTTAAGTGTGATATTATTGTAATTCTTCATATTGTCGTTTTATTAGAAATACATAACCGTTTCGAAATCTTCTCATTGTTAGTACTTTCGTAATTTCTTATATGCAAGAATTTTAGCAAATTCAATTGAAAAATGAATAAAATTTGCAAAAATTTAGAATATTTATGGTTTAATTGAACCAAAATTTTGAGAATTATTCGAAAAAGTTAGCGAAGAATTCATAAAAAAGTACTATTTATAAAATTAGACAAATCTATCCCGGCGCATCCACCATTTTTCCCACTATAATCATAGCAATAGATTTTTATCAATTTCTCTAAAAGTAGAGAAATTATTTCAATCGAGTTTTTTCTATTCGACATTACAATGAATTCTCTTCCAAATGACGACAGGCAAGTCACTAATAATTTAATTTTAATATTTTTTTCAATTAAAAAAAAAACGACTATTGAAAAGTACACGATTTATTGCAAACAAACCCAACTTAAGGCTCCGGATCAGAAGTCGGACAAAAAGTAAGGTTTACAATCAACGATTTCTCTTTCAATTTTGACTGAAAATTCAAGTTTTTGGACTCATTTGAAAGAGCTTTTCAAGCTGTTTAAGAAACACTCCATTTCTTTTGGAAAATCTCGTGAAAATTTTATGTTACAAATGAAAATCTAGAAGCCTGTATTTTTCTTATTTTACCTCATAATTCAGCTAATAATAATTGTTTTGCAATGAATGTAACGGCTATCGATGGCAAATTGAAAGACCTTTCCAGCTGTGTTAGAAATTTTCAGATCGGTTCAGTAGTTTTCCGGAAAATTGAGAAAAACTGTAAAATTTCGAAGAATTCAGGCGTATTTTGAAAGATAGATAGCTGAATGTCACATTTTCTGAAACAGTGGAGATCTTAAGTGAAAGGAAAAATCCAAATTTTGAAAATTCGAGGAAATTCTCTGTGATTTTAGGGAAATTCGTTAGTCATTTTCACCTGTTAAACGTAACTGTTTTGCACCGGGTTTTTTTTCAGATTGTATGCGATTCTTGGTACTTTAAATCTGTACTACTGGTATGTGAAAATTTTACTAATTTTCTCGGAAAAGTCGGTTATAAGAAACGTCGATTTGTAGTGAATGGCAGTGCATAGATGGTGCTGTCGTCGAAACTGTACTCGGTAAGCGCTCTACTTTATCATTATGTGTGCGACGTTGTCTAACATATACCACGTCAGTTATTGGAACCGAATTATGAGGTAAAATAAAGAAAATACAGGCTTCTAGATTTTCATTTGTAACTTAAAATTTTCACGACATTTTCCAAAAGATATGGGGTGTTTCTTAAGCAGCTTGGAATGCTCTTCCAAATGAGTCCAAAAACTTGAATTTTCAGTCAAAATTGAAAGAGAAATCGTTGATTGTAAACCTTACTTTTTGTCCGACTTCTGACCCGATCAATTTAAGCAGCAATTTTAAAATTATATGATTATTCTAAAATTATCACAACAAAGAAAGGAATTTCGAATATTTCTATTTTAATTGATCCAAAATTTTTGAATTTATACAAAAAAAAAATCACCAAATTAAAGTATTATTTATAAAATGAGAAAAATCTGTCCCGGCGCATCCACCATTTTTATGACTATACTATCAGTAACTTTATATCGATTGCTCTAAAAATTGAGAAAACAATTCAACCGAATTTTCTCCATTCGATACTAAAAGAAATTTTCTTTAAAATGACGCCTAATATGCAACGATTACTTAAAATTTATTATATTTTTATTTGATTTTAAAAATCCGAAAGTGTTCTAAAAAGCTTCAATCTTTAACTAACCCTTAATTTTCGCTTATATAATACAATTATTATAATTCTTAAAGTCTCCTTCATTTATTTGTAGTTCTCTTAGAAGAATAGATAACTATTTAATAATAAATCGATTAGGCAACAGTAAACTCGTATTTAGCCGGATAATATTTAGTCAAACATTGATACAAATCGCATTCAATATTGCCTAACAATCCCGATGCACCTATACGAAACAATGAATTATTCAACCATTCATCGCCCAACAATTCTTTAACTAAAATCAACCAAGAAATGGCATCATCACTCGTCCGAATACCACCAGCAGGCTTTAATCCAACCTAAATCAACCGATTTAATCATCAATTCTAATACTATCGGGCGTATTCTCCAACTTTTTGGCGATTGGTTACAATGACAAGATCGAGAATCTCTAGAAAAGAATCTTTAGAAAAGAAACAAAAATTAAAGAGGTCGTCATAGTAATGAATCGCCAAAAAATTAGAGATTATTACTCAAAATTTAATTACTTTATATCCAGTTTTATTGTAGAATTCTCGAATAGCCCGACACATAACCATACCGAACGTTATAGTCGCATTCAAGCTCTCTTTACCGGTTGATGTTTTGATGAAATCTGAACCGGCCATCATTGCCACAAGAGACGCCTTGTACACCTACAATTAAACTCAAAAATTAATAAACTACTCAAATAAAATCCAAAAATTACATTATTCAACGTTCCTAATTCACCAACACCCAGAATCGTTTTCATACAAATCTCATCACCACAAATCTGTTTCATTTCTCGAATCTCCTGATATAATGCCGACCATTTACCGGTTAAGACCAGATTACGATCGATGACAATATCGATTTCTTTGGCCCCATTTTCGATAGCGTATTCGATTTCTTTCGTGCGCGCCTCAAACGGTGTTTGTCCACTTGGAAATCCGGTAGCAACCGATGCAATATTGATTTTCGTATCGGTACGCATCGTTTTTAACGTTTGATAAACGTCGCGAACTCTAGATGGATAAACGCAAATTGCCGCCGTACGAATTGGACAATCTGGATTGTATTTAAAACCCAGACTATTCAATAGATCCTCCGGTAATGGGTATCTAGCTTTACAACATAATCGTTCTATGTTGCTCAACGTATCATCACTATTCAATGTTGTTAAATCCATACATGTGATAGCCCGTAATAACCACGCTACACGATTTGCTTCATCCAATTTTCTTGAATTAATCAGATTTCTACCAGTATACGTGATTGCAGTTAGATTAACGTTAACACGATTTAACCAATTTAAATCTACAATGAATAAAGGAAAATTAAGAGAATTGTTGAGATTTTTATTAAACTAATTACCTAGATCGATACCAGGGTTTTCTTTTACCATGTTTCAATAATTAATTGATTGTAATAAGTACAAAAGTTGAAAAGATAAGCGTTATCAAATTTGAGGTTATATAATCGGACGCAACCACAAATATGGTAGTTCGCACATAACTTTGCGCATTCTTTGAGCAATTGTACATTATATTGAATCAATTATATAAATTTTCCCATTTATTGTTGTTTCTGTTCTTATATTTTGAACAAATTGACGTCTATTTAAAAAACGCGGGCAATTTCAGGTGTACCAACTAATTTGGAAGTAAGCTTGATATCAGCGCTATCTCGTAGTCCCTAACAATTACAGCTATAGAAATATAATGCCAGTCAAGGTCTGCTCGGTATAAAAATAAAATTATAATTTAAACTGTAATGTTTCTTTAGAAATCATATTTTATTCAAAAATTATATCAATTTCTAATAAATAGGGCTTAAATTTAGAGAAATATGAGGGTTTTATATTTTCAGCGTTATGACGTCATATAAGTTACAAAATCTAGCCATCTTCAGTCGAGATTGTTATTGTTTCTAATAGTGACATCTACATAGTAATTGTAGCCTTCTATTGTAAATTTTGTGTATTAAAAAATAATAGTCCCATAAATTATAACTTTTACGACTTTAATAATTATAGAATATTTATTTTAATAATAAAATCACCAATTTTTACCGGCCAAATTAGAAAAAACCGGCGAGAGCTACATTTAGTGTGGAATGCGACGCTTAACGTCAGTTGGTTTGAAAATTGTTTACGGTTATCAACTAACCTTATCGAATTTTGGTGTGATTTTAATTGATAATATATGAATGTTATTTTAATGTCTGTTGTGGAATATTCAATTGTAGAATGGCACAAAATACATCAACACCAAAGCACAAACCTCGGGTTGATTTACATCGAAAATCAATCTTGAATCGATTCTCATCAATAAAAGAATCATCACCATTACGAAAGAATGATAGTGTTTCTTTGGTAAAACTTAGTAGATTTCGCTATGCTGGTTGGATAATTTTTTGTTTGTAGGCAAAACATGATGATAGTAAGGAGCGTTCAACTCGCAACGATCAGATTATATCGCGTAGTGTTTCAAATAGGGAAGTCGGATCGGATCGGACATTGCATGCGTCGAATCGAACATCGCAAACACCGCACCGCGCCAGTATACGATTCGGTGATGATGAGGCTAGAGAACATCTACAAAGTTGCCATAAATTATTCGCAGAGAATGTAATAATAATGCGTTAATTTTAGAATAATTTCTAAATTTGTATATTTGTAGAAAATTACAGCGAAGAATGTATGGGGCTTGAAAATTATCGATGTTTTGGCGCATATGGTCATCCGAAAGAAGGAGGCCAATCTCTTAATTATCGCCAGTACTGGCTTAGATGTTAGCGCAAAAGTTTACGGTATACGTGTTGATGATTTACATTCGTTTGGTATGAGATTAGCGTCGCATTTGATGAAAACACAAAGTAAACAACAAGATCGAGAATCCGGTTGGAAATGTTTGAAAATCTATCAATTAAATTTGTTATAAATTTATATTTTTAGATAATGATGAGAATGAAAATATTGAGAATAAGCCGAATAGAGCCAGGAAACGTAAATCGAAAAAATTCAAATTTGGTGGCAAGAAACCAACGATCGATTATGAAGGTACATCATTATTTGCCCCATTAAAGAAATTACAAAAGCCCCAATTCAGTATTGATGATAAATTGGAGAATGGTGCAATTGAGAATTTGTTAACATCAAGATTACCGATACACCCATTTGGACATACTTTTCGGATATTGTACAATAGTTTTGATCATTATTTAAATTATCATTATTTAAAATTTTAATCATTTTCAGTAATAATGAAAAATATGGTATCACCGAACCGGATATAACCGTACAGAATCAAACTGTAATGGAAGCACAACTACCAATGTGGCAGAATGCGAAAATTTGTCCGTCTTTCGATAAATTCGTCGTCAATCAAGACGCTGAATTGTAAATATAATCAATTATTCACTGGGAATACAGGATGAGTCGAGAAATTGGCCTGAAAAACTATTAACTCTAGACCCCAAGCTATAGAATTCAATAAAAGTTCTGTTGAAAATAAGTAAATAAGTAATAGGCCAACCTCTTGGTTCATTCTGTACAGTATATACACTGTGATCGAAAAGAAACGCATAATGCTGATAAAAAGTCGCAGTGTTTGAAATTTTGGTAAAAAAGTTAACATTATGCGTTAATTTTTACTCACTGTATAGCAATTTCTATTAATAGAAGAGCGAAAAATATTTTAAGGATTTATATGAGGGTCCCTCATACCAAATTTTGAGTCTCGTAGCCCAAGCAAGTTGGTTAAAAAACGCTCATTTTCGGTAATGTTGCGATTTTTGAAAACGGCACATCAAATGGCTCAGAATTACTGATTTTTCTAGAATTCTAGAATAAAATAAAAGAAAACGAGGGTCGGAAACGAGCGTTTCTGACCAACTTTCAAACAAGCTACAAGGTCCAAATTTTGCCGACATGATCGCGAAGGGTACTTCTATAAATTCTAAAATTATTGAATTGCTCGTCAAATGGCAATTGCTATAATAGTTGTATATACCGAGCTGAACGTAGATTATTGAAAATAACCAATAGAATTTTTTAGTTTCGATTTAACCACAATAGTCAATGATGTAGCATTTGATAATAACGGTATACCAATACCTGAACTTGACGGTTCAATTCACGACCCTTTCGTTGCTGATAATGATGTTAATATGACTGGTATTAAAATTCTAATATAATTTATTTTAGTTTATAATTTGATTCGAATTGTAGAAGAGAATGAAGAGATGATTGTCGATCAACATCAGCAATACAATAGTAGTCAACAGCGTATTATTGAAATTATCGATGCTATACCGGAAGATGAACGTGAAGAAAATGAATACAATTTTAATGCTTTAGTTGAAACAGCAAATGGACGTATAGTAGATAAATTATGGGCTGGACCGTCACATTGGAAAGTCAAATTTATAAAACGATCATTATTTCGTCGTTCTAGTAATACGGTAGTTGATCAACAAATTTGTAAACAAGATAAAAGGAAACGAAAGAAACCGATAACACCAACGGGAGTTATATTGAATATGGATGAAGCTAAAATAACAAATATTACTACTGATAATAAATATAAAGATCGGAAACAATCAGCTCTAATCGATATGGCTATAAAAGAGTAAAATTTGTAAAATTTAAATTTCTATTTATCTAAATTGTGAATTTTTTAGCACAATACAACCGCAATTATCGTACGAAGTTGTGGAATTTGAACAGAAAATCGAACATTTATTGACGAAACCCAAGATTATTGTAAATCCGCGAACTAGACAATTATTAAATGATAATGGTGGGATGTTTGATAATAATTTCAATGATAATAATGATAATAACAATGATCATAATAGTTCGCATTTTTCTCTGCATAATAACGATGATGATCATTATAGTGATAATGATAATGAAATTATAGGAAGTCAAAATCATTTAAACGAAAATAATATGGAAAATTTCGAAGATGAATTAGTTGATGCACCGCAAACAATTAATGTTAAATATCTAACTTATGCGTTACATGCGAAGAAGATCAATATGAAGAAATTAAAACAGGCCGTATGGAATCGTTTAACTAAAAATCAAATTGACGATAATGAAAATGTAAGCGAATTTAATACTTATTGTTTTTAATTTATAATTTGAATTTGTTTTACAGCATGTGGAACCGATGAAGTTTTCACAATTATACCGTGAAACACCGAAACATATCGATGCTACAATGGCGAAAGATTTGAGTGTAGCATTAGTGTTCAATTCAGTTTTATATTTAACAAACGAAAAGTCTTTGGTAATCACACAAAAAAAGATGAATATTGCCGATTTTATTATAAGTAAATAATTACAAATATAGACAAATTCCAATTTTTTCTGTACATACAACTATTCAAATAGTGATATATTTTTTAACAAATCACCAGTAAATTCTAATGTTCGAGATAATTTGTTATAAATACCAATAAATCGATTTTAAGAAATTCTGTTTTTCGAATTGAATTTTGAAAAATTTGCGCGAACCGGCGACGAGAACGCCTCTAGCGGCCAACTCACTTCACTAAATTAGCAACCGAAATTTTCTAATTAATTAAATAAAACGTAAAAAATACAATTAGATCAACAACTAAATTTAATAATAATCTATAAAAAGTGTCGTGAATGTTTAGTTGGCGAAATTTATCTCTAATTGAGTTGTTGGAAATTTAAGAATCTAGTGGTTTTTTTGCCGGACGATTGGCAACATTTGCGCGACCGTTATTTTGAATCTTTTTAAATTTTCTCAACTCGCCTGTTATCTTTCGTGCTTGTCAAACTATTATTTATTTTTATTTTATTAATGTTTATGTTTATGTGTGTATAATGAATTTATCAATTGATTTAAAGGGGACAATGTCTCCTAAGGTTACAAGGCAAGGGAAACGTACCAAGAAAAGTAAGTTTTTAAAGAAAATTTTCCCCTATTTATCCGGTAAATTTGGTTTCAGGTCCGACGATATTGGCGTTAAAAAAGCCGTTAAGACGATCATCATTACCGAATTTAAAACGAATTGATGATATTATTGTGATCGATAGTAGTAGTAATAGTAGTAGTAGTAATGCTAATGAAGATATACCGAAAGTTATCAACGAAACGCCATTGTCGATCACTGATAGCGATAATAATGAAGATAACGATGAGAATATTGTTAGAAGTGAATCGTTAAGTTGTAACAATAACAATAAGGAGAACCGTTTAAGTTTAAAGGAGGCGAATTTAAAACGAATCAATGAAAACGATCATACAAAACAGAAAAATTTAGAAATTTGCAAATGGTTGATCGAAATAAGCAATGCGACAACAAAACAACAACGATTGACGCTATTTAGCGAATTATCAACGATTAGCGGTGGCAGTAATCCCGGTTATAAGAAAACCGGCATAAAGATTGCCTTAAATTCAACGGCTCAAAACGAACTGACACCGAGGTTTGATCAATTATTCCGAAAGAAATCGGTATTTGCTCGAAACGATGCGACCCTATCGAACGACGATAACGGACGGAGAACTGGAATCATTGAAGACAGTTTAAAAACAACAACCAACTCGAATAATGATCGAAATAACGAAAAGATCGTCGAATCCGAAACGGCAACATTCGGCGATTCTTTTAAATTACAACTCGAGGAAACTGTAACAAAATCACCGTCACGCAAGAAAGATTCAAGTCCAACTATAACGACACCTTCGAACAAAGATATCGAGAGTCTTTTGGATAGTATTTATGGTGATAGTTGGAGGAAGAATCGACACGAAATTCTACCGTCATCGGACACGAAGATTTTGACAAAAAATAACGACAATGATCGGAATAAAACAAACAAAACCGTATCGGAGAAGAAAACTAAACGACAAAAATCGCCGATTTATAAGAATCCCTATTTAGATACCGAAGTGACGAAATCGAAGAATCTATTGCGTACATTACAAGAGACCCGTATTAACGAAAAATTGATCGTATCGCCGTGGGTGGACAGTTTGAAGAAGATTTGCGAGTCGGAATCGGATAGTGATGCTCCCGAAAGAATAGTTGTTGCGAAAAAATTAAATTTCGATGATGATAGTGATGATAATGGTGATATTGAAGCGAAATCTTCAAGTTCTGATGACGATTGGTTACCGGTACCAACCCGACAAACTGTTAAAACGAACAAAACCGGTTGTTACAGCTTCCTCGCGTCTCTATCGAGTATTGTCTTATTTCCTGTACAAATTCCTGTTTAATTTTGTCGATTTTTAGAGAATATCGCGTTAGATGAGTGTGATCCTGCTGCACGAATATTTCGCAACAATTTCAAAAAACACAAACACCAATTAACCGATCGTTTATTCAAATTGTACAACAAAGAGGTGTTCGATGGTGCCGTACCGGAGACAACGAAACTCGAATGGAATAGTCGTTTAACACACACGGCAGGTCGTTGTCGTTGTAAAAAAATCACCCATTCGAACGGTACAATCGAACGTAGGGCTATAATTGAATTATCAACGAAAGTCTTAGATTCACCGGACCGTCTGCGAGACACGTTAATTCACGAAATGTGCCATGCGGCTACCTGGATTATAAATCAACTAGCAAACGGTCACGGTGAATACTGGAAGAATTGGTATTTGACTTGAATATCAAACGATTCGATTTATAATTGTCGTTCTTTTAGGGCTTCTAAAGCGATGAAAACATTGCCGGAATTGCCACCGATACGAACTTGTCACAATTACGCTCTAAATACGAAATATACGTACAAATGTAAGATGTGTTCGTATAGTTTTGGTCGGCATACGAAATCGTTGAATTTAGAACGGAAACGTTGCGGTTATTGTCACGGTGAATTCGAAGTTTTGATCAATAAAACAACAAAAACTGGGGAAATTAAAGCAGTACCGACAACGCCGAAACGGCCGCCGACCGGTTTTGCATTGTTCGTTAAGGAGAATTATTCCGGATTTAAGACGCCCGATTTGAAACATTCGGATGTTATGAGAATACTAGGCGAAGAATTCTCGAAAATGAAGTTAAAATCGACTTAAGCTAGACTTATATTATAATTTTATAATTTGAAATAAATAATATACTTATTTAATTTCGTCAAAAATTGTCGACTTTTATTGTACTCTTTAAATGCTCGTGCAGTAATTGCTCACCGTCTCTTGTAATAAAATTACCCTGTTGCAGTCTTGATAGTAGAACATAGAACGATTTCAATTCCTTTTGGAGTTTCCGATTCTCCAGTTGGTAATATTCGATAATTTTATTTTTTCCGTTGATTGTATCGGTTAACGAACGGAAATTCCGCCGGGCATCCTCGACAGTCGCGAAATCATCCTCAGTCAAACTCTCATTTTTCACCTTTAAAGTTTCAAGCGGATCTTCTTCGAGCGATACGCTCAAATCTTCCTCAATATTCGAAATATCCATCGATTGGAATAACTTCCTATCATCATCTGATGATAAAACAATCTGTGTATTCTGTACAATCGCCCGTTCTGTGAAACTTTTCGGTTTTTTCAATCGTTTAATCTTAACAGATGGCACAGCTTCCCGTTTTAATCGCTGCACACCACCGGTATCGTTTTCTCGACGTGACGTATAATCGTTCGGCGTGAAATGTACAGAACACAAGAATAACGTGTCGACTTTATCGGTTTCGTTCAAATTACAGAATCTCAACCAGCCCGAACGTGTTGTGGAATCTTTGGGGAATCTACAATCAAAAAATTGTAATTTTAAATTCTCCAATAGTTCAAATAATACTTATGGTAGGCTCTTCTAGAAGAATCGTTTTGATTCTTCCTGGTACCGCACAAAAAACAGCTTCTCCACGTTATATTCGTCTTCTTCATTGTTTATAATCGAATAAAAACAAGAATCGGGTCGTTTTGACATCAAAATTTGAGGTTAAAACATCGTTGCCAACCGTCAAAATCTAAACTTCCCCACTTTTAAACTTATTATTACAACTATTTAAATTAAAACCTTCCAAATTATCCAATTTTCTACATTTTTAACATCAAAATAGCGTCTTTCGGTCATAAATATCAATTTGAATTGATTTTGTTTGACTGAATAAGTTAGTGGAATTTGGTTAAAGTTGGCCAAAGTGGTGGTATTTGTCAAACATTTTTGGTTATGTTGTTTTGATGTTAACCTACAAACACGTGTACAATTAGAATTTTGCAAAAACCTAAAATGGGAAAATCAAAGAAAACGAAACCGTCACAGATCGGACAGAAAGTCCCATTGGACCAACAAATTGAAGAAACGAAATTCGCTAAAAATAAAAATCGCAATAAAATCCGCGCACGGAAAGATGAAGATGAGCAGGTTTGTATTCAAAACAGTTATCATTTTTTTAATAATCCGATATTTAGTTTGTAGATCCCAGTCTATCGAGGAAGATTTTGTCAACAGCCCGGGAACAATTGCGCGAGCTAAACAACGAAACCGATGATGGAACACCGACAACCAAACAGATTAAATTACCGAAACTCGACGATAACGACAATAGTGATAGTGATAACGATGATGATGCTGATTTAAGACGGGCTAAATTCGAGAATGAAACCTTCTATGAAAATATCGAAATCAATGAAGATGACGAGAGGGCTATCGAACGGTTTATGAGCAGCAATCCGAAACCTCGCCGGATGCTGGCCGATATAATCATGGAGAAATTAACCGAGAAACAAACCGAATTAAACAGCCAATTCAGCGAGAATAACGACGTTTTACAATTAGAGGAGATTGATCCGAAAGTTCGACAGATGTATGAATCTGTTGGGAATATTTTAAAGCAGTATCGTAGCGGTAAAATACCGAAATGTTTTAAAATTATACCAACATTGCGTAATTGGGAACAAATTTTATATTTAACGAATCCCAATGAATGGTCCGCTGCGGCGATGTATCAAGCCACACGAATATTCACATCGAATTTAAAAGAGAATCTATGCCAACGTTTCTTTTATTTGGTTTTATTGCCGCGAATTCGCGACGATTTATTGGAATACAAACGTTTGAATTTCCATTTGTATCAAGCATTACGCAAGGCGCTATATAAGCCGAAAGCTTTCATGAAAGGCATTTTATTGCCGTTATGCGAGAGTGGTAATTGTACGTTAAGAGAGGCGATAATTGTCGGTTCGGTAATCGCAAAAAATTCAATACCGGTCCTGCCGTCATCTGCCGCAATTTTAAAAATCGCCGAAATGGATTACAATGGAGCCAATTCGATATTTTTGCGAATATTTTTCGATAAGAAATACGCGCTACCCTACCGTGTTATCGATGGTGTTGTTTTCCATTTCTTGCGTTTCCGTTTCGATACACGCGAATTACCGGTATTGTGGCATCAGGCTTTGTTAATATTCGTCCAACGTTACAAATCGGATATATCGAGTGAACAAAAAGAGAATCTATTGGAATTGTTAAAGAAACACGAACATTATAAAATAACACCGGAGATACGGCGTGAATTGCAGAATTCGAAGTGTCGTGACGTTGAAACGGCCACACCACAAATGGATTTCGATTAAATTGTTTTAAATTTATTGTTATTATTTTTAAATAATTATATAGTGTGTACAAACAAAAAATTACGCCTCTAATACAACTAAATAATCCTTGAATAAATCTAATCTCTATTCATCCAAATGATTAACTTTAATAAAATATAAGCAACGCCGAAACCCACTAGGAATTTCTCTTTTTGTGAACGGTTCAAATTCTCCACTTCTAAAGCCATAACGCGACGATTCAATTTCGCCATTTGCCGACGTAAATGTAGAATCTCTTCGGCCGGTGTTAATTTCTCACTTAAATTACCACCAATACCGCTACGTGACGGCGATAATTCCCGATGCGATAAATCAATCAAATCGGAATCATTGTGTTGTTTGTGTTTTTTAACAACTGGCAATTGATCGACCAATTCCGGCTCTTCTAATTGTTCCAAGCCAGGAAATGGGTATTTGTCTAATGTTAAAGTTCTCGGTGGTGTAGCTACACGTACCTCATTCGGATAGGGATCTGTTGGTATTAGAGAATTATCAAAGATTATTTCGCGTGGCGGTGCTCGAGTACCTACAATATTTACAACAAATAAAACAAATAATCTAGAATACTAATAAACTCGTTTATAAGAAAATGAAGAAATTAGGTGAAATCTACCGATATGCTGGTGTTGTCCGGCTACTAGAATTCGCTCCGGTACTTGCATATTAATCGTATCTTTAATCCATCCATTCTGGTTGGTACCGTTCAGATTATCAGTACTGAAACTGATCTTATCCGGTACTTTCATCTTCTGATTGATTTCAACTTTAAAATTAGCATCATTGATGAATGCGTCTTCTGTGTAATGTGCAGGACTTGTACTTGACGACATCTACATTTAAAACACAATTGAACCGTTGAATTTCTAAAATTAATTATATTCTAATTTACCTTGAGTCTATTAATAAATTTTCAAATGTTAATTATAAAAAATTAACAGAAATCATTCAACACTAGCTTAACGCTGGCTGTCATTTTGACATTTTCGAAAATCAATATTGCCAACTTTAAACTAGGGAAGGACGACGGCCATCTTTGAGCAACAGCGCCAATTCAGACAAGTCGGTAATACAGTTATATTACCGACATGATATACAAATCAACGGAATTTTTACTGGACATTTTCGATATTATAAAAGTCTAATAATTACTGAAATTTTATAGAATAGTGCATTTTAAGTGTTAAATATGCGAAAATAGATAAAAATTAGTCATTGGGATAGAAAATTATTTGTCGACAATCAAGTTTGAAAATCAATTCTGCCAATCTCTGGCAAAGAAGTAGCGTCAGCCATCTTTGAGCTTCGATGAAAATTGAAATGACTACCTGCATTACCGACCGCAATCAGGTAAGTGGATAATTTACAGCCCCATCTTGAGTAGTTTTATTAATTTCGAAAATTCTAAAATTTCTTATTTCATTACTATTAATAATTAGAAATATTGTCTGTAGGTTTTTAAGCGCCACCTTTGAATAGCTAAAATTTAAACGGGAACTGTATTATCGGCTTGTTTGATTAAAAAAATTGAACAAATGTCAAGTGGCGCTATCTTACGATATGAAATTTTAATAATTAAGGATTTAACTTAGATTTTTCGCAAATTTTTCCCAATTTCGTTCTAATTTGAAATTATGTTCCGTGTTTGTCAATTTTTGGAGTTTCGATTGTTGTCGATCAATTTCTATTAGAATCCGGTGTGATTAACCAATAATCCTCTTGTTTGTTTTCAGCTCTACATCCTCTGTATGTAGACTTGTAATGCTGTAATCTATAAAAAGTTTATTAAATAGAAATTGTAACCGTCCCTTCTGACTACTAAACATGTTGTCTGCCAAAAAACTTTCAATCAAAGTCGGATTAGTTAAACGGCTCTTACAATTAATTGTGATTTGTGCTGACAAGATTAGTGTCGTTGTTAGACGAAACTCAAATCGGTGATAAATTGTAAAATAAACGCACAACAACAATATAAACAACATAATTTTAACAATAATACAAAAAAAAACAACGTAGAAAAGTGTGAATTATTACGTTGTTGTTTCTTTATTTTCCATCGAGCTCTTATTGGTGACGATAAAAACAAATGACAATTCACTTATGAGTAAATTGAATAGTTGGATGTACTGGGTGTAATATACGCACCCCCTACAGTGCCCCTATGGAATCCAGTGGCGTTCCACATCAATAATCCACACCTCTATACTAACGGTCAATAAAAATCCACTATAAACATACATACTCTAAAAATTACAATTAAATCTAGATACGCATGATTATTAAAATATAATTCTTCAAAATTTCCCTATAAAATAATTCGATTTTTTTGTAATAAATAAAAATTAATAGTGTTACTACAATAATTAGATTTTGTGTGTATTTTATGTAATTGTGTGTTGTCAAAGGGGTTGTAAACATCCCCCAAATTTTATGTTGTTGTTGTCGTTGTTGTTAATGTATGAAGACACACATATACAACACAGAGGGGTGGGTTATTAAAACATATCGCCGTTAGTTCATACAACACCCCCTTGGGGTTGATTTCATTAAAACTGTTAAAGCAATATTAAAACAAAGCTCCGAGTTCACGCAATTAAAAACATGTTAATTAGATTATGGGGTTGTACGGTGGTTGGATTGGTGCAAAAATTACAAGAAAATTAACACAAACTTTCATACAACCATTGCATTGAAAAATGTGCAAAATTTTAGAAAATAAATAGAGACATTTATGGAAATATCCAATATTATTAGTATTAGTATTATTATTAATAAATAATAATGATGATAAAATCTGTGTTACACGCTGTTCACTTGTTTTAATGATGGTGGTGGTGGTGTTAAAAGGCGATGTGATGATGTATCGTTTTAATTGCACTGATCTCAAACTGGGTTGATTGTTGTAAAATGAAATTTTACACCTCAAGGAAATTTTCACCATCACCTATTAAATAAATATACAGGCCGTCCCAAATAATCACTTATTTTCGGAAAAAATAAAAACAACAACTTGGAAGTCCAAATTATGCTTTGGTACTTTTTGTAGAAATAGAAAAAAACAACAGTAGCTTTGAAATTTGTTAGAATAAACAAAAGAAGAGTTTCCATGGTGAATTGGGACATACAGTATATTAATATCAAAAATATAAAGTAGGCTAAGATTCTTATTATGAATTTCCGCCATTTTGACTGTGTTGATCAATGATAAATTGTTCGAAAAAAAATCGCCTCATTTCTCATCGGTTACAATTTTTTTCTATTATTGTTATTATTATTATCATTGTGTGTGAGTTAGGTTAGTTTTAACACAAGCCACAGGTGTCTGATTTTGATCTTTTTTTCGGTGTTTGTGTGCGGTTTCCTTAATTTCAAACAATACATCTGAGAAGAATTCGATTAGTTTTGCACAATTCCGTAGACATTATGGCGATACTTTTCGAAATTAATGATTCACCGTTTTTTTGGGTTTCTAAGAATTTTTTTTTTACATAAATTAGAGAAAAAAAGTTGTTGGAATTTTTCTTGGGCGGAGACAATTGTAGGAAATGGGCGGGCGGTATATTAATTAATTGAATTACGATTGGTTCGAGTTGATCGATATCGATTTGTCCTATTTATATTGAGTAGAAGGGGAAGAATAGCAATTGTTTTAAATTTAAACCAATAAAATAATTGAAATTCCACACTTTTTTTTGGTTTTAAACAACAATAAATCATGGCCAACTATATGTTATTTTTTGATTCATCTACATATTATGATGAAGGTAAAAATATTGGTTCGTTGTTAATTTGTTTTTCTCGAATTTAATGTGTTTGAGACACGCAAACAACAACAACAAATATGGCGTATATGTACATACGTTGAAATGGAATGATATAAAATAATAAAACATAAACAAAAAAGAATTTTTGCACGTTATAACAAGCAAAGACAGTAAGCTGAATGGTCGGATTGTAGAGTGAATAAGAAATATATAAACAAATTGAAATAAAAAAAGACAAAAATATATACAACAACTTTTCAATTTATATTTAAAACCATCCTGTCATAAAGTCTGGCATCCTCTCTCTATCTCTTCTTCAACTAAATTGTTGTTAGTTATATCTATCCGAAGATATCTACGATAAGAAGAATCGATCAAATATTCAATTATAACGCTCGATCAGAGTTATCAAACCAAACCGCAAATTGAAAACGAACATCGTAGCTTGGTTCAGGTAAGACAATTGACATAAAAATAAAATAATAATCTTATTACCAGCACTTACTTTGATCGAAAATCATTCTAATTAGATGTTGTAATCAAATCGACTGAAACAAATGAATCTTGTATGTCGGCTTACTAGATTGATTTTTCTCAATTGCATTTTGATAAATTTAAAAAAGTAATAATTCTTTATTCTATTGTTCCGAATTACAGGTGTCAGAATGATGAGATAAATTGTTTTTAAAACAAAGATAGATGTATAGCAATGAGTGAAAAAGAAATATACTTATCTAAAATCATTTGTTTCATGAAATGTAGAAACAAATCGAGGGTGGCTTTGTTTCTTGTTTTAATGTTGTTACTTTGTTGTGTAGACAGTGGCGTATCATTTTTTTTTTCATTTAATTATTTTCTATTAGTGAGGATATGAATGAAAAAGAATCAACCACCCCTATTTTCATTAATATTCAGTTGAATTTAATGAAAATCCAACTATAGTCTTAATAACTCTTTAATGTGGTGGTAACGTTGGTGATCTATCACAACACCCTCTCCGATTTTCTAGTAATTTATGTATGTCATTCCGTTTAAAAAGGGTGTACGTCTAGATATTGGAGTAAAAGTAAAGTCCCTTATAAGCTCTACACCAACAAACATGTCTGTCAAATAATTTAATTAAATCAAGATCATATGTATGGAGAGAAAGGGCAGTTTTTAATTTCGCCAACAATAAACCGAAAAGTAAATAAAATCGTTACTATTAAGAGTATTATTTAGGGATTTTTGGATTAGTTTTTTTTTTAGATTAACAAAAATACTGTTGGATTTCTTGTTAGGGTTGGTGTCACCCTCACCTGACACCCTCGCTACAACCCCGCATACACACACACATGACAATAGATATGGGGGCGTAACACATCAACATAAATTCCACTCGAAACCATATTATAGATATCTATCTCTTTTTATTTATAATAAACAAAAAAAATGTCAATAATTCACAAATATACAGGGTGATTCAGAAAACTAATGATCAAATTTGCCACTTGATCTCTTGTAATCTGAGCAACCCTCATTATTAGGTTAGTCGATTTTGCAAAAAAATGAAGGAAAATTTGAGGAAAAAATTGATTATATTAAACTATAACGATAACCACATTTCAGTTATATATTTTCGAAATTTGAAGGCCTTATAGATAGTAATTTTGAACTGGAAACTAAGAAACTGATAATTTACCCACAGTTGACTGTGTCTTGATTACACAGTGTGAATCAATCAGCGACACTGCTTTATCGAAGCTAAGCCAATTGCGATTTGTACACCCTGTTAATTGAAGTATTAATGAAAATTTCCAAAACTTTGATAGGCAATAATCGTGAATCACCCGGTATATGGGGGTCTGTGGCGCCCTTATCTCAATTCTACAATCAAAATTTATTAAAAAATAACGAAAATGAAATGTTGAAGACGACGGAGACGAAGAAAGAAAACGAAAAATAAAAGATGAAAGACGAAGAAAAAAGGAATATTATAACAAAAGAAGATTATAAAAACGTTTGTCATATTTTTTACGGTTTTCATATTTCACTATACCTCTACTCGTTTATATATTACTATCTTTTTCTATTATATAATCATCAATGACACTATTTCTATATATCTATCTTTATCTATGGCTCATTTGAATAATTTTGAATAATTTTTTTTCTATGTTGAGATCACGACGACTTGTTTTTTTTTCTTGCTATATTGTTGTTGTCTTATGTTAGACAGTTGTAAATTATGCCAACTGGATTGGTTTTGTATTTATAATTTTTTAATAGATTCCCCCTGTTCGAATTAGAAACTTCCACTGGAAAAATTCTATTCTCTACGGTTTATTGTTATCATCATCATTATCAGTACAGTAGATTTTAAGCGTTTTTATAGGTTAGAATAGTGTTGTTGATTTATTTTACGATCCTAAACTCATCTAATTTTATTATTTCGTTCCCATTTTTAGAACAATCGTAAAATTGTTGTTTAGTGATGATGATGATGATGACGATGACGATGATGTTCTAAATCGTAAAATTCTACAATCATCTAGTAGGCAATGTAATTTTTTGTTGTCTCTGTCAAATTTACACACACAGCAATCTTGATCGAATCAAACAATTAAACAAATAAGATTATCGTTGATGATAAAAAATAGTGATACTGATAATAATGATGATGATGATGATGATAATAATAATGTTGATAAGATCATCTATCGTGACAAAAGAAATACTTGAAATAACAAAACATCTATTCGGACACTTTCATAGCCGCCTCAACGATATACCTGCCAGAGATAAATATCTTTTAAGTCCAAAAGTTAATCTAGTCGTTTCTGACAAGAGCGAATTGTGTCTGTCTGTTATTGAACAAGAAAAATACACAATTTAGTTTTTTTTTTGTTGTTGTTAGTTGGTTGTTTAGTCGGTTTGTCCTTTTTCATTCGATTTTATTTATTTTGGTATCGAAAATAGGGTGACACTGTGTGTTGTAGTGGTAATATTAGTAGCATTAAGGCACGTGCCCACTTGACGACCGCAACTGTAACGAACAGACAATACAATTTAAATTACAAAACATCGAATCTTATCAAATACTGTCACTGATTATCATTGTTAACAATCAACGATGTCGGTTGTTATCTTGATGGCAATTATTTTAATGAGCTACAATCAGTCGGTGCATTTTTTTCTCTAATTTTTTTCGTTTTGTTCAATTGTTTCGCAAAGCTATCTAGATTTGTAATATTTTGGTGAGAGTTTAACAGTATGTATAGTAGTGTGTATACTTCTCTAGGGGCATCCCAACAAAGCCGCCCCGCAGGGCGACAACAATACGTGCCGAGAACATCTGCTATCAGCAAATGGGGGTGGAAACGTCTTGGTGTGTTTTCTCACCGATTTTTTTCACGAATCACCACCACCACCACCATCATCATCATCATCATTTGAAGTTTTCTCGTTAATTTTTTCCCTGTGTTGAACGAGTAGCAGCAATAAAAATGGAAGACTAAGAAATAGTAGCTGTAATCAACTTACAAGATGGTGTGTAATCTGTAAGACAAAAAGATAAACGACCAATGAGGCGAGTTGAGTAGATTAAGGAGCCTGAGGCTTACCAATCAGACAACATGATACACACCTGTCCAGTAATGGTGAGATAGAGAAAGAATTATAAACGATCTAGATAAGGAATCACGTTTAATTGTATACCATTTAAACAAACTTTTCTTATTTGATAACAACCACATAAAATAATAAAATAATGATAAAAAAATTATTAAATTGGAAAAAAAGTAAAGTGCGACCCTGCCAGGATTCGAACCTGGAATCTTCTGATCCGTAGTCAGACGCGTTATCCGTTGCGCCACAGGGCCTGTTGACGTGTCACTATAACCAAAAAATTTAATCCACTATTAATTAAAAAAAAACAACCTAATTTATAAACGTACACATTTAATTGAGAACCAACCAGGTGCGTTCTTAACGCAGACTCTACCACAATAAGGTGATGACAACAGAAAAAACTTGACCCGTTATGACCTGTTCAGTTAATAAGTTGAACACACCCTCTACAACCTTTTTAAATGAATCATCTGCCAATATAATTTATGGTGTGCAGAAAAATATCGCTGATTCTGATGGTTAGAATACGCATTTATTTGCGTTGTTATACAGGGCGAGTTGAAACTATCGTATTGGCTGTATAATGCCAATTTATTTCACAATTCTAATAAATTGTGCTTTATTTTTGAATCACACTGTATACTAGACAGTATTTTTTGACGTTAAATTGTTCAGCTTTTTTGTTGTTTTGCCCCAAATTATTGATCCGTTTTGTTTTTTTTTTCATTATTATTGAAAATAATTCTATTGTGCCTCATTTTAGAATCATACTGTATATCCGGACAAATGAAGTGGGTGGGTGTTTTGTTTGTGGTTAAATTGGGCGCGAAATTTGAAATTAAATTGTAACAATATTCCTTTGTTGTTCAACTTTGTTGTTATAATTTTTTCAATTTTACTCGAATAGATTGTTGTTGTTGTTATGGTTATTGGTTATAAACAGGAACGTATTTGATATTCAAAACCCATAATAGTCCCGGACTATTGTAGTCCGATTTGTCCATAGGTCAGGCGAGTAAGTTATTTCAAACACAATAGTTCATTAGTTTATCGAATCAGATCGGACCAGTCATTAATCTTTACCTTGACTACAATCGTCCAAATCGATAATTCCAAATGGTAGACGACACAAACAAGAATTACACAAAAACTAACACATACATATACAGAAAAAAATCAAGTAGACTATGCAAATTAAACTGTACCAACTGTACGATTACAATAATGCTAGATTGTTTGGGGATTTGCGTTCATTGAATTTTAAATAACAAGTCGGACAACAGCAATTTTCGAAATTAAAATTTTCAACGTCATTTCTTCGTAAATGACTCGACTAATTTTGACATATTAATAGGTCCGGTCCTGGATTATTGTTAATAATTTTCGATGAAAAAACTTGACTTGAATAAAATCGACAACATTAACAACAAAACAACAGAATCAAATTAATAAATGTTGGACAAGAACAATCGATAATTGTTGTTGTTGTTGTTATTTAAATCTTTTCTATCTATCTACCTATCTATTTATCATTATTATTATTATTATTTAAGAGATGTTCCGATTCGTCTCTACCTATATGATTTGTGATGTCAAAGAATATTCATCAATCAATATCTCTATAGTCAGATCATCAATAATACTAATAGTTTATAGTCTGTTGTGAATTTAAAATGGCTGTTATAGTGGAACAATACATTCTATTATTTGGGATTTGGTGTTTTATAATAGAGAATTCTTCTTGTGTTGTTGCGGTCTTTAAAAATCACACAACAACAACAACACAATTGTACAACAATTAATTATTTACAACAACGAAAATAATCGAATTTCCAACAATTTGTTGTTATTGTTTTCTTCGATTTTCTTGGTCGATTTATTATTATTTATAATACCAACAATCTTCGGTCCAGTTAATTGGATTATAAATTATATCAAAGTTGTTCGGTTTTTTTTTTCGTTAGTTATTGTGGTTCTCTATGGTTGGCTAACCTGTAGAATAGGGGGGTAGTTGTAGTAACCATATAGTGGACGAGTAAAACGAAAAAGAGAAAAAATAAATAAAGAGAAAAGAAAAAGTGGATGTATAGAGAGAAGAGAAAAGAACGGAACTTGGGCGATTTATGGCAGTCATATTTATTTATTGGATTAATACATGTAACATATTGCCAACACACGAAAGATATAAATAACTAGTGAATGTATGGTATTAATTTACTAGACTGGTTATTTATTATTTTTTTTCCTGTATTTTATCCTGTTATTTTATATATAGATATAGATATTGTCCGATGATGTAGTGGAATTTTGCGATAAATGAGCGTTATTTTGTGCATTATATTGTGAAACTATCTTTAAGATTGGTAGAAATTTTCTTAAATTGATGGTTTAATACCGACAACTACAATAATAGTAATAAATAGAAAAAAGATGGGGGATGTATGGGGGAGTATCGATTGCCCCGCCCCCCTGCTGTGAGGTGTCTCCATGGAGACCGCGACAATGTTGTGGGGACCAAAACGGCGGCGACAATCATGGAGGAGACGGTGGTTAAATTACAACTAGTGATAGAAGAATGATGATCATAATAAAATCACGATTCGATCGCAAAATAACCAAAAATCACACGGTATATTATCATACAATAGACTTGGTGTTATTTCAACAAATGATAAGATCAACAGACTTGGATGACTTTATATTCATGTAGAGAAAATTGTTGAATTCCATGAGTATGTCGTGTAATTTTTTTTCCATGTACAATTATTGGGGGGGGTGCCTTAGAGAGGACACTTTCCGGGGAAACTGGCCCGCTTCCTTCCTTCCGAAACAGATAAAACAGCCACCACCCGCGCCCTGTTATCATTATTGTTGTCATCATAATCGTAGTAATCTTTATCGTCTCCCTCTTATCCCATCTCCCTTTAATTCACTGTATCTATCTCTGTTTGTATCGAATTTTGTCTGATGATTCGTGTGTCAGATCCAGATCACCAGCACGCACTCACACACAAACACACAAAGAGATGGCTTCTTTCAGTCCTGTAATTATTGTCCTCCTGGAACACTCCTGTTGGTGAAAGTTTTGTGATTATTAATGATAATGATGATGATGATATGATGATGACGGTACAATTAAAATTTTTGATAAACCCACCCCCAAAACATATTTCTTTGATCATCGAACAACTGTAGTAGTCGTCGTAATAGTCAAGAAAACATACCGGAAAAATCGAATGAATGAAAATAAATTGTATTTGATAAGATCAAAGCGATCGTCGTTGCACGAAGGATAAGGCTATGGAAGAATATAAGAAACAATTGACAGCAGTTTAAAAGTGGGGGAGGAAAACGACGAATAAAAAAAAGCGACGCGCGCGCCCCATTGTCCCCAAGCTTATACTAAGATGTTGTGATGCTGTGATTTTAGAAAAAGATAACCTTTCAAATTCTTAACAATCTTAACATTCTCTGTTATCGTTTCTCAATTGTCTTTTCCACAGCTACTGAGATTTTTATTACCATATACTACCGCCATTATTATTTCAACGCTAATTTGATTTGTATTATAGCTCGATTTTGTTATTATTGTAGGAACAATAATAATTAAGTCACGCTATGACCTAGTAATATTTTAAACATGTATACATTTATGTCAGTTCGTTCGTAAAGCCGTCTTGTCAGTGGACGATTTGTTAACAATAGGGCGAATGCAAATTGTTGCAGTAATATTAACAAGCTCAGTAGCGTAGTAGAGACACAATACATTCACAATGCACCTGAATCTTTATTTTGTCTGATTTCCATTCACTTTGTTTGATTTTAAAAGAAAAATCGATCCATTTTCATCTTATGTCAATGGAAAAATTAAAAAATGTGTAATAATAACGTTGGCTGTGGTAAAAGAGTAGCGAACAAAACTAAAATAGTACAGTCAACTTTGGTAATTTGTTAAAATTAAGTCGATGAAATAGGAGAGAGATAGATGGAGATTTATAATTGAACGTCAATCAAATTAACATTTATAATATTTAATTAGCGCGAATTCAAATAATCATAACAGTAATTATTATAAATTTAGAAATTATAGAAATTCCTTATTTAAAATAATATTTATGTATTTATAATTACATGTCAATAAGTTATACAAAAATTTACGCAATTTCGAATAAATAAATGAAAACTTATCTAGTAAGTGGCTGGACTAGAAATCGGTAAAAGAAAGGGGGAACTGACGAACGATTTTTTAATAAAAAATCCAGTTTTTGTTGCTGTGGTAACGACACCATCTATGCATAATTTAGTAAACGAAATAGTGTTTTTTCTATAAAAATAAGCTAATTCTTCACATTACCATAGCATAATTTTAAAGGCCATAAGATTGTTTACAAATTGGAAAAAGCCTGGTGGATAACAATTATGTTTAACAAGTGAAAATGCCCTATGATGTTCCCCGAATTTTCAAAAATTTGATATTTGGCATCTATCCGAAAATGTGGCATTTAATTCTCTATGTTTACAAGAAAACTTTCAACAAACTTTTGCATTTTTCGTATTTTTCCGGAAAACTGCCAAGCCGACAGCAAAATTTCTTATTTGGAAAGTTATTTCAATTTGTTATCGATTAAACGCTTTAGTTATTACAAACAAATTGATATAAGCTGAGTTTTGGGCGAAAATTTATTAAAGCACATCTTTCTTGAGTCATCTATAACATTTTCCAAAACTATAAAATCTGTGGTATGTAGCTTGAACAAGCCCAAAAATTGGAATTTTAATTGAAAAATCGTCTGTCAAAATTTCCATTCTTTACCGACTTCTAGTCCCATTCTGGCATGCAATTATTTAAAAAATCGATCAAAGTAAACGTTGGAGAACGTAAGTCGATATTTAGATCGAAAATTCATATCAAAAAATTCATTCACTGGGCCAATTGTTTGTTAACTGAAAAATCTCAAATGTAGTAAAGTATGAACCAAGCTACGACATTACATAGTCAACTGCAAGGTGAAATACCCTGCATTTATTGTATGTTCTAATCAACGACATAGCTCAACCATGGCCTACTTCAATTGAGAAGATAATTGAAAATACTAATTCCAATGTAACGCTAATGTTTTCGAAATTAATCACAACAATAACCGTAACAATAAATGCATGACTGTTTGTTTATTATTTTTTTTTATTGGTTTAATAAGCAGAATAAATTGAAAGTCTTCGTGATCTTATTATTGTTATTACTATTATTATTTATTGATAGTTTTGAATAGAAATAATATTTTTCTTGGTTGGATATAATAGAAGGAAAAAATCGCTTTGGGGACGTTTCGATTTTAACGATGTGGGTGGAGTAGCATCCCTCAAAAGCTGTCCAGTACAGAAGACACGCGCCCATCTCTTCTGCGAATGAAATCTCAATATTATACAACCGTATACAGGGTATACAATATACTATAATATAATATAAACGGGCTTAATGAGGGATTTTATATGATGTTGTTGTTGTATATACATTTGGCTTACTGACTTTGACATCACCACCCACCCCCTCAATATCTATTTTGATTTATCCATTCATAATATTAATCAATAAACACACACAACTCAGAGCGTAAAGAGAGCCTTATTGTTAGTTGAAGATAGAGAGAAAGAATACGGGGGCCGGGGGCAAAAAAAACAATTGCACAATTTTGACAGTCGAATAAACGAACCGGCTATCTTGATCGTTTCAAGAATTGTATAAATAATTCTATTGTTTTCTTATTGCTTATCTATTGGAACAGAAAGAGATGGACGAGATGAGATGATTAAAGAGATGATGGCAGAACTGATTTTTCGTAAACTGGGTGGTCTGTTACTGATTGACAGATGTACGCGTAGTATAACACGAAAAATTGACAGTGGTTATTCACCCTAATGATAAACAATAAATACGAATTGATAAAAAATTGAAAATAGGGCGACATTTAGATAAACAATTATAAGCTCACTTGATGAATACAAATTAGTTGTTTATTTGTTCATAGTCTATATGATAATTGGTTTGACAGTTCTAAGCAGGTGTCATGACCTGCTAGATTGTTAAATTCATACAAAAAGAAATATCTAATCAATTTATATTTCCGTTTTTATTATCATAATCTTTACACGTGTTTTTTTAAATTTTATTTATTATTATCACTATTTGTTTGTTTGAAATAAATTAAAACAATTTCCGGCGCAGTCTTCTTTGCGGTTTGTTGAAAATTAAAAATTTCTAGAGAATCCAGTTGGCTGTAAAATATTTGAAGATCGTTTGGTATGTGTGTTGTTTCTGTGTGTATGTGTGTGTGTGTGTTTGTGTGTTTGTGGTTTAAGCCAATTTCCAGGTGTGCACGTGGCTAACCTTTTTCTAATAAACCACGACTACCAACACGATAACAAAAAGAACTGATGATTATCTAGAAACAAGCCAATTTTGTTGTAATTTGATGTTTTCGTTCCTTCTTTATTTATTTTTATTTTTTTTGTAATATTATCGTTGGCCCTTTAGCAATACCACCCTCAACATCGTCTTATACATACCCCCTTTTAATAATAAACACTCTTCACTCTCTCACAGTTGTCACAGCGGGCATTAAGTGTATTTCAAGATCAAAGCTATGTGGATGGTAAACTACGTGTAATATCTATAACACACACAGCTTCTTATAAAAGAAATATGTTGTTAATATTTTGTTTATATACAATATAGGGATTTAATAATTTTTCTTTTGGGGGAGGAAATTATTTTTCGGTATAGAAGAGGTGGCGGGCAAGGAAACGAACACAGCCTACTAAGACGTGTTTGTTGATATTCTAATAAAAATTGAGTATTTATAGAAAAACGGTTCATCCCCACAACCCTATTTGTGTGTGTTAATGTCAATGTGTGCATGCATTTGATCATCATCTATTCAATTTATCAGTTAACCCCCCTATTATTTATATGAATTATCGATATTGAACGTATGTCGAGTTGATTGCGGGTGCAAAATGCATATCCCTAGTGTTTTATATACATACCAACCACCCCATCTCAGTCATTCATTCATCCATCCGCTATAACAACACCAATGTAATTCTTGTGTGTTTTAGGGGGTTGAGATGTAATGGTTCGGAAGGCGCCACCCTCGCACACTCCTTGACTTTTTATATACACATCTACACACCCAATAATTCATGTTTATAACGGGCGAAACGATTAAATCCAACATCCGGTTGGATTGATACAAGTGACGATCAAAAATTGTGAAGGGATGAATTTTCTCTAGACATCTATCAATAACCGCGATCGAAAATAGAAACGTGTGCCAGGTGTGTGTTTAGATAAATTTGACCGCATTTCTCACAATATTTACATCGGAAACATTAACACTTTTTGCTGTATAAATATCACGTTCTGCTTAATATCATCGATGATTTACTTAGATGGGGGGAAAGGTAGAAAAAATGAGATCGAAATCAAGATTCTGTTGTTGAATTTATAATTTCGATTTGATCGCAATCGTTCGACTAGTAGAACAACCAGAAAAAGAAAAAAACCAGGACAATTGAATATTTCAACATTTTGCCAACAGGCTACTTGATGTCGTACAAAATACTAAAACATATAAAAAGACGAATAAGAATAATAAATCGAATTTACAATGTTTTAGCCATTTATGGTTGGAGAAAATGTGGAGCTGTCTGTTTTATTTCTGTTAAGTCGCCCATAATTTTCAGTCTATAGATCGCGTAGTTCGCGGACTGGAAATAGTCGAAACAAACAAAAAATAAATTCAACTTTGATTAAAGATGGTTATAAAATTAAATTGAGCATTTTTTCTATTGTTGGCGTTTTTCGTTCGTGTTGATGGTAGACCTGTGAAAGTTTTAATATTTCATAAAGCTTCGTATGTATGTTGAATAAGAATGTCGCTGTTCGATCGTTTCAAATTAAATTAAAAACCGTATCAAAGTCGCTATTTTTTCGTCTCTTATCTATCAGGTTTTAGTAATTTTCAACACTTTGTTTTTTTCGTAATTTGATTTAATGTTGGCAACAATGACAACAAGAAAAATGCCATTTAAGTCGGCTTCGATCACGATGTTTTAAAATATTTTGTTTCTTTTACTTATTTGCCGCCAACTCGCCTCCATTTTTCGTTTTAATAAATGAATGAACGAATGAATGGATGAACGACGAAAAAATCCACCAACTTTCATTCAAACATTGTCATTCAATATTTCAATAACAAATTTCATACTTGATCTGAATTGGAAATCTCAATTGTTTTCTATAATCTCAACCGTATCTAGATTACCTTTATTGAAAAATTATCAATATAATTACATTATAGTGTGATTCTTTAATAGTTTTTTTTTTCTTCTATTCTACATTTGTTTCGAGTTGTTGTCTTTCGACTATCATTGCTGTTAGTGCTGCTGGTGCTGCTGCTGCAATCGATCAGGTTAATTAGAAACTGAACCATACAAACGACCTCCTGCAGTGGGTTCCACCCAACCCCTGGTGTGTATTTCAAGCCCCCTTATTTTATAAAAATATGTATTGGAACTGTAGATGCCTGTAACTCCATATCTACAGGGTGATTCACGCTAATACTTGATGTGTCGATAGCTTCCTCTCAGTTTAGGTAGTGTCATAGGTTGCTCGATATTTTACTAATTTGACATTTGTTCAAATGTCCGGAGAAAGCTACGACACTGCGCCTCAAATGGCCAATCACCAGGTAAAATATCGTAAATTTCGAATTTTCCTTATCTTAGCAATCCTCGAAGCTTTAGTAATCTAATATATGCTCTAACAATGTTTTCGTTGTAAAATTTCATTGCAAACAAAGAAATAATGGGGTTGGTTATATAATTTCGAATTTAGACCAACATCATGAATCACTCTGTATAGAAATAAAAGATCGGAATCCATCTGCCCAGCACGCGTCTTCAAAGCAATTAGTTAAAACACAAATGATAATAATAATAGTGATAATAACAACAACCCTATCTACGATTATTTAAATGGTAAAAGAAAAATATCGATTTATTATGATTTTAAATCGATCGAAAAGTCGGCTGTGTGATATTTCAAATAGAGGTCAAAGTTGGCTTATTCTTGTAATAATAATAGTAGTAAACTACAGGATGTCACTAATAAGCTAGATCCAATTCTAAATACGGTTATACTCGGTATACGGAGCTAATTGACAGATATACATATAAATACCAATTTAAAGCTTCTAAAATTCCTAATTTTGGCTCAAAAATTTAGGAAATTTGTCAATTAGCTTCTGTACGGAGTAAAAGTCCCTAGTTTTTACCAATTTACAAATAATAATTTGTTAATTTAATAGTAGTTGGTGTTGAAATTCATTTATTAGATGACCACAACAAATTGAAGTAAAAGTAGATACGTTCAAAATGTTGCGCCTTTATCTAAAACCAATGACATCCTAATAGAATCTTCCATTCGGTGAGTAAATCGGGTATATTCGGTTGTTGTTGATTTGTTGGGGTGTACAATAATGGGACATACGGTAGATTAAAGTAATATTGTGCCGAGTAGAAGAAGAGAAGGCCAATATCACAATTCACAACACAACAACAACAACAACAACAGTGGTCAGGACAGTGCACAACGTCTGGGAAACTACAGGATTGCATTCTCATACATCACGACAGCCATGTTAGCAGTAAATAATCTGAAAAATTCATCCATCTCTATCCAATATTCATACATAAATTTATCTATCTTTGTCCATTATTATTATTATTAGATTTTCAAATATCTAGATGACTCTTTATCTTCCCTATAAAATAAAATAAACGATTGCACACGCATACATAGGGATTAAAATGAAAAAAAAATCACCTGTTATAGTAGTCTATATATGTATAAAAAAATAGTTCAAGTATCCTGTGTTGTTGTTGATGTTTGTCGGTGTTCTTTGCTACGAAAAGGTGTTCTTTTCGAATTTAAAATCAACAACAGCAACAATAACACGTTGATCTATAACGACCTGTCGCTATTTTGTACGACAGTTGATGTTGTTTATAACGATCACTGTTCCAGTTTGTCTCGATCAAAAGAAAAAAGATTCTCCAACGAAATGTCGACTAAATATCTAATCATCAATTTTTTCCCACCCATTTATTTATTTATTTATTCAATTATTTGATAGTTTGTTTGAGGAATGAACATATAATTAAACAGGAGGTGGTGGAGAATAGGGTATAATTACCACTAATCTAATAAGCATCTTCGGTTATATTAGGCAGCTTCCACACGCCCACTATACTCTTACCAATTTAGATTCGTTTTTCTTTTTCTTGCCTTTCCTCTTCATGGTTTTTAATTTATATTATTTATTCCACTTCATCATCGGTATATTTTTTTATAAAAAAAAGTTCATATAAGAATATAGGAACATTCCAAAAGTTCTAACGAAAAGCGTTCCATAAACGATGGTTGTATGGTTAGATGGTATAAATTGAAACACTACAGAAACCATAAATAATATGCGGAATTCGAGACGTGCCATACAACTATTTCTTCTCATCTGTTTTAAGAAAATTATGGAGATTAGTTGTAATAATAGACTATCTCAACGTTTGCCAATTAATCTTAAAATTTCTACAATTCTACTGACAAGACCAATTCTGTAGGTATTAAAAATTAACCGTGTTGTTTGGGGGTTTTAATCAAGTGAACTTGTGTTTTACACTTGTTAAGTCATTTATTTATAGGCAGACAGTTTGAAAAATAAACATATGTCAAGTGACGACACTGGAATGTAGTTAGACACGGGTCTGTCGCGTGTATTTGTTGATATCCATGTGTGTATGTGTGTGTGTTAGATATTAACATCCTTGTCCCATCATAATCTATGAAAATCAAGAGGATGGAACCAGAATCGGTGGTGTATTTTAGTGAAACAACAACATTCTCAAGATATTTTATAATGTTTACCACCCCTCCAACCATATTAATTTGCCTTTATTTTATTACAAACACAGATCGATAAATTTCAAAATGAAGAAGTTGAAATCTCGTATAGCAGCAGTAGTAGAAGAAGAGGTGGCGCCAGACTACCATCGGCGCCAATCAAAAAAATCCACTATCAAATTAATTGTTTTTATCATAACAAGGAAATTATAATTTAACCCGAAAATTGGGCCCTCGATCTTTATTGTTTACGAATCCAACAAGACGACAACCATCAAGGATACCCAACAGTAATAATAATAATAATAATAATGATAATAATAATATGAGAAAAATTTATAACCGAATATGTTTGAGTGTATTGTCCAGACGCGGCTCCTGCTGTGACTAGATGTTCATGTCCTGAAACAAGAAGGGGTGTTTGTAATAAAATGATTCACTGATACCAACAAAATAATACAGACAACAGAAAAAAAAATCGTATATATCTCATGAATGAATTTCGAACAAATAAAATTTATTCGAATCTATACGTTTGGTAACACTGATTAAAACAAATGATCCTCGTTGGTGTGCCAATACGGTTATTTCCTGTCGTTGTCGTCCATTAGTTATCGGAGGAGAAATAACAAAATCCATGACCTATTAAAGTTTTTCGTTTCGTTTTGTTTTTGTTTGTTGATAACTAATCGGGATAATCCAGCAAATTTTGCAGGAATATCATTGGATTGTTTTGCAAAACAGAAGAAGAGATAAACAAACGAACAATAAAAGAAAAGTAATACACAGAAAAGTATCTTCTTATGTGTTTTTGATTCTTGATAACAATTGACTTACCGACCCGGCTAACAGGATTTACGAGTTTCTCTAAAGGAAATACAGTCAGCTTCTTTTGATCACAGATCGAGATTATTCCTTTTCCATATAGAAAATAACAACAACAACAGCGAAATAAAAAAGACGATAAAACAAAATAAAAATACAGTAGTTGTCGGAAATTTAAATTATATTGGAAAATCGCGTGGTGGTAACACTGATCTTTTACAAAACAAAACAAAAAAATAGTAGGGAAAACAAAACAATACATGAATATACAAATAAGATCGAGATATTCTAATTATTATTATTATTATTACGAGACGTAAGGTGTTTTCAGTGTTAGTGTATAAGTAAAGGTGCAAACCTCCCACGCAACCGTGTTAATGAAGAAAGAACAATTAATTATAAGTTAAATGTGTTAGTGTGTAGACGTTGGTATAAATATAATATGTGATAATAGTGCACCTGTATAACTATTTTCACCGCCATTAGCTCATTACACTTATTATATTGAAATTTCCGGCAAATGCTGTCAATTTATCCAATAAAATTCACTTTTAATTTATAGTTTCACCAATAAAAACGATTAACATCAATAATATTATCATTTATAGTTATTTCAAGCCAATTTAGTTGGCAGTATTGTAATTATCGAGTGTCGTTGCTTTGTTCAGGCATTAGAAAGTCCTGCTATATGTTCAAGCACTCCGCTGTTAATTTTTTGCAAATTTCTGATAAAACGCCAATTTTTGTCGCAGTGGCGCTGTTTACCAACGCAAACTTTGAATTAAATAAAAGAGATAGAAATACTATTGCTATTTACTTTCAATGTGACCGTTATGGGCGCCAACGCGGTAAAAATTCGCGTTTTTTCGACAATTTCAATTTATTCAAATAATCAAGTTTATAATACCTACAACTGAGAGAGAAATCTAGCAGGCTTTTCATTAACAAATCCGACAATTAAATAAAATATGAATTAATCTACGAGATTACGTAACGAAATCATAACCAACTGAAAGGTTGGTTGAATAGTTGGCATTAGAAAATTATCAATCCAGCGACTTGAGTTGATTCTGCAAATGTTCTCTAGTTGTCAACAATTGCCGATTACTTAGATTACCAACTAGATTTCCAAATTGTGCTGGTGATTTTAATAATATAACTATTTTCACCGCCATAAGTTCATTACACGATGTTGTTAAACGATATTGTCAATTTATCCAATAAAATCCACCTCTAATTTATACTTTCACCAATAAAAATAGCATTTATAGTTATTTTGGGTCGGTTTAGTTGGCAATATTGTAATTATTGAGTGTACCTCGCAGTTGGCCATACGTTTTGTTACGTGGTAGCTTTGTTCAGCCACTTGAAAAGTACATTAACAAATATCAAAGCTAGTAAAGTATGAATTAATCTACGACACCATGGCATTAACGAAACCGCAGCCAACTGCGAGATAAATTATTCTGATACACCGATAATGATAATCGATATTGCATTAGAAAACTATCAACTTATAGTCAATTAATGTAAGATTAACGAGAACATAATGGAATAAAAGTCCCTACTTTTTACTCATTGAAGTTGGTACTTTGGTAGGTAATGCAATTTAATTATCACATAACCGTAACAAAAGTATTGGTTTCAATGATTGGTTATTTTAAATTTTGGCGCCTCTATAGAAATCCAAATGATTTGTTTTCAATGATAGGTTATTGGTTATTTTCAAATTTTGCGCCTTCATAGAAAACCAACGAAATTTTCTCCAAATAAAATTTGATATCTTGCATATCAGTTCAAATGTTTTCTAATTAAGAACAATTGTCGATTTGTTCGCTTGCCAACTAATTTCCAAATTTTCACCGTGTTGGCAACTTTTATTACAATTGAATAGATCGAATGACATTTATGATTTGTTATCGTTAAAATGTCAAATTCTCAAATTTCTATTGGTTGGCAGCCGTACGGCTTTCACCTGTTATAATTACAACAATCTTGCCAACTATGTTCGTGTTATTCTATGGAGGAACATTTGACAGTTTCCGCCAACTATGATTATGATTTGATCATGGTTGTTTTTTTTGTGTGTCTAAAGTCACGATTAAACGTGATTTAATTTTTTTCTGTTACGTTGTGTAGATGATTGATTTTTTCTTGGTTTGTTAATAAATAAATGCAATCTAAATTATCACCTGTCTGATTTTTTCTCTCTCTTATTCTGCTTTTGAATTATTAATAAATAAAACAACATCCACCACCACCACAACAACAACATTCACACACACACACATACAAAGTATACGATGATGATGATAATTAATATGGTTCGAAACGATGTTTCACATTCTTTACATTCTCTCTAAACACATACTAGGTAATATGAAAATATGTCTGGAGAACTGTACGAGAAACGACAGGTATGTATAACGAAGATGAGGAATATTAACAACAACAAAAAAAATTATATACAAAAGATAGAGATAGATAGACAGATAGATGAGTAGAGACGACGAAAAGAAAAAAAAATTGAGTCCTTTAATAAATATTCAAATTTGAACCTACAATAAATCTTTCTTCCATATATCTACCTCTATCTCCGTCTAACAATATAGAAATTTGAATGAGACCGAAAAAAGACGAGAATCTGAAGAAAAAAATGTAGAAAACGACAACAACGATACAAGTTATGTGCCTATTAAGAAAGACAACATATTAATTCAACAAATATATATTTTTAATATTTCATACAAAAAAAATCAAAGAAAAAGAAAGACAACAAGAATTCAAGACGACAATCAGAGTGAGACGGCGTGAACTCGAGAATCTCCTGAAAACAATCGAGACGAAGATTTTTCCATATTTTCTTATGTTTATTATCAACGACAACTTGATTCCACTATCTGTCGACTAAATTGAACGAAAATTAAAATTCTTGCATTAATTAAGACCGAAATTAACCGAAAAAATCCATCTATTTTTCATCTTATGTCAATTGCCAGATTAATGAATTTGTTATAATAGCATTGGCTATGGTCGAGTAGCGAACAAAAAAAACCAACCACAGTCAACTTTAATAATTTGTAAAATTAATCGTTGATTTAATAATTAGGTAGGAGAGAGATAGAGATACATAATTTTACATCAGTCAAATTTATTTTCCAAATAATTTCAAATTGTCCATCATTATAATAATTAATTAATATTAATTGCAATAATAATAATAATAATAATAAATTTGAAAGATATACAGAGATCCCTGATAAGATAGACATATTTACAATAATATTTATTTATTTATTCATTTATTTATTTATATTATACACAATGGAGGCTGGTCGCTTATACATTAAATATTTGTTGTTATTTATAATTAAATCTCAATAATTTATACAAAAATTTACACAATTAATTCGAAATTACTAAGATTGAAAACATACAGTGTGTCCCATTATGATAGGTGTCAAACGCTATTTTTTGACATCTGTCATCAATTGAGATGCAATTGCACGGGAATTCCAGAAATTTATAGAAAAATTATATTAAAAAAACAATTCACAGCAATTTACACAACACCTGATCGGTATCAGCGATGGATGTGGGACGTAAGTCGCTGATCATAGGTAAAATCAGTACTAATATTGTTGGAAATGTATCAAATTACGTCCGCAATTCATGGCTAACTTTGATCGGGTGTTGGTTTGTTTTTTTTCGAAATTTGAAAATCAAGCCGGCTTTATTTCGGTTCATTCTTCAATAAACAGTCGAATTAAAGCCGATTTGATTTTAGAAAGCTGCCGTCACTGTACTACTATGGTGCAAATTACCGAAATGGTGGCCTAAACCGCCCAATGGGTCCGGTGTTGGGGGCGTTGGTTGGCATGTCGCCGCCGCTGCCGCCGCCACATACCATTCACTTAAACCGCCACCACCACCGCCACTTAAACTGAGGCTACTATTGTGCTGCTGTTGTTGTTGTTGTTGTTGCTGTTGTTGATGATGTTGTTGTTGTGTAGATCCACCACTTTGATTATTAATAATCTGCGGACTAGCTGCTACCGATATACTGCCAGCTGATGATGAATTTGATTCCTCACCATCACTATCATAATGTTGCGGTGACCGTCCACCAATACTATTACAACCATGCACTTTCATATGTTTCCTTAAACTACTAGGATGTGTATAGGATTTATCACAACCAGTAACACGACAATTATACGGTTTGTCTGATGTATGAACATGGGAATGTTTTTTACGATCTGATGAATTAGCAAAACGCCGATCACAACCTTCATATTCACATTTAAACGGCTTCTCACCTGGAAAACAACGAAAAAACGATAGAAAAATTAGGGGAAACACCCAACATTTTATCAAACTAAAATCTAGACGGCTATGATTAATTAAGTACATATTGATAACGGACAGATGTCGCTAATCTTACGGATGTGTCTGAGTTAACAACCAACAGGTGGCTGAATATAGATTGGAAAAGTACACTGTTGCCAAATTAACCAAATACTATAGAGAGAGACAGGAATTAATCAATCTATTTATAAGGTAATTATACGATTTTGTTATAGTCATCATTTTAATATATATTGGACGACTTATCTGGGCAATCAATCAATCTTCCTATTCTAATACTGCAATTGATTATAAATTAAAATTATACGTCAATAAAAAATAACAAAAAAACAAATCAAGGCCTACTATTTTATTATTGTGAAAAACTAAGAGACGGTCAATGTTAGGTTAGAGGTCATGTCCCTGTTGCTCTTTTTCTTCTCATACACCCCCGCTTATTTCATTAGACTAACCAAACGGGTGCAACAAAGATAGATGTAGATAGGTAACAGAAGAAACAAAACAAAAACGATTGGAATGTAACGAACGGGCCGAAAATCCCATGTGAATTTTTTTGTCTTTCTCTCTCTCTTTCTTGTTCTGTCTTTCGACAACATTTCATGTTATATATGGGATTCTCTTTATAACTTGTCATAAATCAAAGAATCTCGTCTATCTTTGTTGTTTCTTTGGAAATTCTTTGTGTGTTGGGTTAACAGTGGATAGATTTGCGAAATTTTCCCGCACAGGTGGGAGATTCAATTAAAAAACTGCCAAATTTCCAACGTGTCATCGGCCACGATCATCAATAAGTGCGGACGTCATTGATCATTTATCATTTCGCTTTTGGGGCGAATTCTTGAAAGTGTCGTCAATTGTCCGAAACAAAACCCAAAACGCCAAAATCTCTATACCTGGTGTTCTCGTATTTTAATCTGGTTTTTGTTTAATTTCCCCCTCATTTTTTTTCGAACTTCTACCGAGACAGAATAAGAGAAATCTTGATTTATATTAAAATATCTGACTTGATCAAGATTTATTGTAGATGTGGCTTTATAAAAAAAAATTGGAACCAGATTAAAATCCGATTTGATAAATTTCCTGCAATTATAAATAATAATAATGCTAATAGTAGAAGAGGGTGACAATAGTTGGCAACATTGATAACAACAAATTTGATCGATCTATTTTTATTTGCAAACAACTTGACGAAGAGAAAATCACCAACATACAAGGTGTTTGTGATCGGGGAGGCATTGACGAGAAAAAAGAAAATCTAAAAGATATAGTATATGCGGCCCGTGACAAATGACTATCAGGACAGATTCATAATAGGAGACGGTATTGGGAATAATGAGGCATCTATTGTGGATCGGGCACACGTTAAATTGATGGTTGCTCTTTATTACCACCACCACCATTATTATCATCCGTGATAAATCCAGGGAAATTCGTTAAAATCCCATCAACAAAACAACAAATAATTCACGCCAACTTGATGCGAAACTACCGCAATTCGCAAACAATTCTAATAAAAAAAAACGAAAATAATCAAGTGTGCTTTTTTCTAAACTTTAACCCCCGAAATCTTCCAAATAGGGGTGAGATTTTGCGATGGAGCGAGATAGATAGTAGTGTGGCCCTTGTGAATTGTAAAGAGCTATTTATCAAACTGTTGTTCATATGACAAGTTTTATATTTTATTCTCTTCCTTCAAATACGCTCGCCTATTGTTATCAACAAGAGCGCCAGTACTGCCACCTCTATACAATTGACACACTGTAAATATAAATAAATAGTCCATCCATCCACCCCAATTTTATTACCAAACTTATTCCAAGAAAAAACTCGTGTAAATCAAACCAAATTTCTACACATTTATTGCTGTGATGTTGGCAATTGCGCAATTTCCAACGTGAAATCACCCCAATAAATCAATCTTGTAGAGTCGCCACTTGTTTTTTTTTTGTTAATTTTATTTTATTTCTTCTGGTCTTAAATTTGTGTGTAGATGTGAAATTTGATACACGGTACTGCGACTACTGGAGATGCGCCCACGGTTCGAGAATATTCCGGATCTTGTAAATAAATCACCAAACAAACGACCATTTTATTTTTAATTGTTTCTAATATTAAAATATTTCAGTTGAAATTTGATCATTTGTGTATTCCCTGAATACGGACCTGTCTATCATGTCTTTATCCACGATAATAATGTGCATATACCGTCGGATAAAATTACCAGTGGTACCACACAAAAAAATACAAAAATAAACAAAGATAGATTAATTGTAAGATAGAGAAAACATGAATTTAAAGGGATATTGTACAGATATCTAGATAGATATGATATAGCCTTTTGTTATTTTGTCAATAATTTGATTGGGTGGGATAATTGAAATAATTGCCTGTCGACCAATTATAATCGAATTATTGTCATTTGTTTATCCGTTATTATATGGGCGAAAATGAAGGATATTGTTCCTCTTTTTTTATAGACAAAGATATAAATTTAAGTAAGGCTACTAGATAACAGTGGAAATAAAATTTAATTAAATTTAATAATTAAATTAAATTAACATTTGTCACTATTATTATTATTATTATTGTGATTATTAAGATGAGATGGAGAATTTTTAAACAGAACTATAAATAGATATTGGTGGTGGAATCATTGTTCTGTCAGCTGTCAAAATACCAACATAACAACAACAACAATAATAATAATAATGGTGATAGAAATGAAAATCCGGTTTCCGGTATACAATCATGAACGCATCATTATTGTTTTCACAACCCCCGTTGCATTGTTTTCCTATTTATTTTCACAGATTTTGATCGATTTCCTTCAAAATAACATTCTTCAAAATTCGTGAAGGAAACTGTCAATTGTTCACTGAAATAAGCCAACTAAGATCCAGCATTATTATTATTATTATTGTGGTTGTTATTACCACGATCTACCACATGTAATTTGATATGGAAGATAGTGATGATGTCCGTTACCCGTCCCACCCCTCTATTCTCGTTTTCTTTTTTTTTTTTAAATATACCATTACTATACCCATTCATATATAGGACAAACTACAAAAGCTCTTTAATTTTTTTGTTTCTTATTCTTCTTGTTGATTGTATTCGGTTTTCTGATAAATACACAGTATCATGATATCATATACCTGTATCCGCTACTTTGGTACAACACCCCCTTTACCCCCTAATGATCGTTTTTGGCGAACTCACCCTTGTATGACGACAACAACAACGAGAAAAAAAACGAAAATCCGATTCTATTCTTGTCTATTTTATTGGATATCTTTATCACGCACAACTGTTATAAATATGATGAATATAATGGCGGATTATAGTCTCCCATTGCCGGTTAATCGCTTTACTTTTTAAATAATAATAGTAATAATAATAATAATGAATGCTAAGGGGTTTTGATACAGTTTTTTGGTTGGATGGAGGATCGACAGCTGCGCCCTATACAACAACAACTACAGCCATATTTAACTTTATTCACAATCTAATAAATAAAAAAATTAATAATAATAATAGTAATAATAATAATAATCGAGTTTAATTACAATCAGATATTTTCAAATTGATTTCATTGTTCATTATCTAATAGAAAAGAAGAAATAATGGTGATGATGAGGATGATTACGGTAAAAAAACGGCTTCTAATCCAGCCAATCATAGATGATGATTGTTCAATTGTTTTTCGATTCTTTTCTTTTTATAACAAATGAAGATAAGATCCATTAATGTTAACATTTTAGATATAAGAATGAGATAGATGTAGGTATATTATTATTATATAGGATGTATAATAGTATTTTAACTCTCAGTTGGCTATGGCTCAGTAACGTAGTATCGTAGATTGATTCATATTCCACTAAATTTGAGATTTGTTAGTGCATTTTCCGAGCGGCTGAACAAAGCTACGACACTACATAATTAAGTCAAAGCCAACTATAAGGTTATACACCCTGTATAGGTAGTATATAGGTGAGTTAAAGTTATTACAAGTATAAATTGCAAAATTTCACAATTAATGGACGTATTTCCGTGAAATATATCGATATTATTTATGTGAATCTCTTGGCCTTTTTATGTGTGTGTATGTATAGGTTATATACGTGGCATACACGTTCACCAACAAAATAACAATAAAATCACCATAACAACAACAAAGAAATGTGTCCGTTTTTTTCTGTTTTTGGTTTTTGTTGTCTTCGTTTGACCATTTTTATAAAACGGCAATGGATTTTATTTTATAATTGTTCAACATCAATCAAACTGTATATACGGTATATAAAATGAGTGAGAAAGAGATAGATTGTGGTTATTTTTATGAATAAAAAGTCTGTGCACGTAAAATTCGATTGATTCGATTTTTAAGATTCTTGTATGGAATTTATAAATTATTTTAATCGATTGGTAAGACTGTCTAATCATTTGTTGTATTATCAATTCTAGTAGAAATTTCGAAAAAATATACATAGAGTTCCGTATAATATCATTTTTTAATATAAACTATTTTTAACCTGTCTTAATTTTATCCCTTGATAGATTCCAAGATGTTTTCTTAAATTTACACCCTTATTTTGCAACTTTTCCACCCGTTATAATTTCCATCAAATTCTGTACGATTAGGTATAGTTGTCCTTATTTTTGTTTGTAAAAATTGTGAAAAATAGTAATAAATATAGTGTCTCCATTCATATGATACATACCTATTTATAACTCCTTTTTTTTCTAATTTATTTATTTTTATTGTTTTTTAATTCAAAAATTAATTCATCTGTTGGTAAAACTGTCTAATCGTCTTTTATAATAGTTCTATGGGTATTAGTACAGACATTTTTAGAAAAAATATACAGAGCGTTCTATGTAATAGGTAATAATAACATTAATTTCTGCGCCATTTTCTAATACAGACCAGATTTTTTAACGTGTCGATACAGATTCGAAAACTTTATCGCTCGATATATTTCAATATTTGATGTTTTTGAAAAATTGTAAAAAAATATATACAAGGTGTCTCATTTTATATGCTACAAATTATCAAGTCCACCATTTTTAGTTGGAATTAATTTTTTCAGTAGAATAAAACAGTTTTAAATATTCTACTAGTGTTTTTTAAATTTAGATAGTTTCCAAATGTGTTATTTTGGAAAATTTACAACCCGTTGTATTTACCATAGTGGGCCATGGTTTTTTCCCTACATTTCCCAAGATTACTGTGATAATGGCAGTAGGGACAACAGGATCGATAACAACTCCCGTACCACTACAGAGACACTAAAACACACTCACACGTATAGATAAAGCAAAAACAACACTAACGTTTCCTACAGGATTCTATCAATAGGTAAATTGGATTGTTTCTAATTTGTTGAGACAAAAAATTCGATTTCCTAGAGATCTCAATTTAATATAACAATTATCTATCTCGCTCTATCATATAGTATGTATTTATTGTGAAAGGGTATAGTTATAAATATCGAATCAACTGAGCATAAAGCATGAATAACTGTATGTTTAACCAACAAAACTCTTAACAAACAGTAATTACGACCCCCTCCGTTTTAAATGAAGTAATTCAGTTTTGCCCCGAACAAGCTCCTTTTTACTCGTATCTCCATCTCTATCACTATCATTGTATATGAACGTGTATTTAAACAGCCCCTCTATTCCATGAATTGGTCCGTGGTGTTATAGCACTGTAATGGGCTCGAATTGCGTGATAATAAATCCGTGTATATGTACAAAGATACCGAATTTTATCAACATAGGGATGAATAATAGTAATAATTCTAAAGAGAATACAACCGAAGAAATTTGGGGATGTTTACGATTTCACTATTTCTCCATTTTTGTTTCTACAAGACAACAACAACAAAAATTTAAAGGTGCTTTCTCTTGTATTATTTTCCACTTAAACAACTCGATATTGGAAGAAACTACCCTTGTGTATCGAGAGCAACAACAAAAAAAACCGCAACTACCCCTCGAATGAACGCACACCGAAGAAAAAGACGAGAATGTTGATATTTTGAATGGATTTTTATTTCCACCACATAATCTCGCACATAATGAGTGTATTATTCAGATTCTTGTTAAAATACGAATCTATCTATCTTTGTTTGATACATCAATTATACTGATATAGTCATCTCAATTTTACTTGAATTATATACTAGTTGGCTATGATGACGATATTCAATTTTCACTGTTGTGGTTGTTGTTGTTGTTTGAACAAAACACACTCGAAAGCACAGCCTACTCTTCTCTCATCTATTCAGGTATTCACACACGCATACATAGAAAAATATTTACCTGTATTATAGAATGGAGTACACATACTCGACAACGACTACTATACAGATTATCTCAGCTTATGTGCACTTTAGCGTAGTAGAAGTAGTACTAGATGTATGAACAATAAACTCCAAGTAGCCCTTGAGAATGTTTCTTGCTTTTTACACCTAAATTCCCTAACAATAAACAGACACGACAATATCCATCTAGACTGCTATGCTAATATTACAAGAAAAACAAAATAGTATCGATTTCTGACAGCTGCCTATCATTTGTCGCAATCTTGACGACCACTAGATCTGTTTATCGTCTCTTGATTAGTTTTTTTAGTAAGCTGTGTAAATTACAGTTATTTTTGGAGAATTAAATTTCGACAAATTTTACGGTTAACGTAATCTAACCTTTAAAGTTATAAATTTTATTATAATGGCTTTTAATAACGAATTAAAATCGTTGGGTGACGTTTATTTTAAATATTAGTGGAATTTTCAAATATTCCAATCTAGTGATCTTGTTAAATAAAACAAAAACAAACAGAACATTTGAATAACGTAATTAAATGGATTTCATTTAAATTTGTGGATTTCATTATTGTTTTTTTTATCGTTTTTATGGCCATCTCTTTCTCGTCTATTTTCATCTATTTCGTATCTCTTTTCTTATTATGTCGATAAACAGACCGAACAAATGGTTGGTTGTAATTAAATACACGATCAAGACAAATGAATTAGAATTCATCTATCTATCTCTCTCATTATCCCTATGTTTTGTTGTGACAATTATACTATCTTTGTTGTTATCATTTATCTAACGTGTCGGTTTTTTTATGGGCTATCTGTATAATATTAGATGTAGTATTTGGATAAGGAGTCAAGCGGGCCGTTGCCGAATCGACGTCGTTATCGTTATCGTCGTCGACGACTAGAGCGTTTGTTTCCCTTTAGAAGCGACCCCCTAGGCGCATCGATCGTTTCACATGTCTCCTGCACCGGGCAAAATGGCGGATCGGACGATTGTGTCACAGGGAGAGGATGCTTATACGTCCCTACCAACAATCCTCCCTCCCTTTCGTTCACTAACCCTCGATCAACCCTTATCCAACTCTACTACTGTTGTTGTAATATTGTAACAATTGTAGAGACGATTTAAAATCGGGGAAAATTTCGTTAGAATTAATACGACAAAGACAAATTATCTTTGTGTATATTTTAAATTAGGAAAAATGCACTTTGTTAAAGTCATGAATTAATTAACGAACTATGGTGATTATAAAGATGATGGAGAGATATATTAATGGGCGTTTCTGATAGGTAGCAATATATTTTAACGTTAATCAGACGATGTGTATTATATATTTATATATAGGTTTTTAAAAGGTGCCACGGAGGCGGATCACCCGGAGGGCCTCTTCACGGTTTCCACTCACAATCAGTAGCAACAAACAAACAAACACAGCAATCTTCCCCAAATTAAATCCATCTATTTCATTCGCTAGGTAGAATCAGGATATTCCTCTGGTGCAAAAAAAAACGAAATACGTTTTGGTTGAATAATCTCGAATCAAAGTAGCCTTATGAATAAATAACAATACCCCCATATGTACTACATGGTATGTATAGAAAACTAGGGCACACCCTCAATAATATCCGTGTGTATGTGTGTGTTTCTGTGTTGAACGGCCGCCGGTTGTAATCGTAATAGTGGGTACACTTGAAAATACAACAAAGATTGGCCTCAAGGGTCCTCCAACAGGCGGCAACAACAACAGCCGTTGAAAATCATTTAATCGCCTTTTAGGGCCAGTGATTATTGCACTACATACATTACAGGAATCATTGATAACAATAGAAATAGAAAATAAATGTTGTGAATTGATTGTTTCGCTATCTACTCCTAACAAATTCAAAGAGAAAATTGATTTTCGAAACGAGATTGTCGCTTAATTGTTCAAAAAATTAACACAATTTCGTTAAAAAAATATACAGAGCGTTCCACGTAAAAATTCTCCATTTTCTATGTATAAAACAGTATTCTATCTCGTATCGTAGATTAATTGATAGGCTTGAAAAATGCATTAACTACTGTCAAATTTAGTAAAATATGAATCAATCTACGACACTACTTTAACTAAGGCGTATTCAACTTGTACTCCCTGTATTCCTTCAAATGTCTATCCGGTATAAATACTTGTCACAGAAGTCTATGATTTTTTACAAAGCGTCATATTTAACAAGTATATAACGTCATATTTAACATATAACAGTACTTTACCACATACTCGACTATGTTTAAGTTAAGTAGTTTAAGTTTAAGTGTCGTAGTTTAGTTCGGCTGTCTTATGAAGTAAAGAGTGAAGTAAGTTACGACGCTAATTATCAGAGATATGGCCAACTGTGGAGTAAAGTACCGTTACTTAGCGACTGTTGGAATATTTGAGATTTTCAAATATACAGAGTGTCTCCTCTAAAAATAACAAAGTTAATTTTTGAATGGCTCAAAACTGTTCTTCCATTGTAGATTTTGCTAATATTTACTTCCGTTTTATATGACAAGCTTAATCGTATTTAACTTATACAGAGTGTGCAACACAGTTGCATTTGTTGAATGTTGTCATAGCTTACTTCATATTTCATTACATTTAGAATTTTTCAAGCAAACAACCGAATCAAGCTACGACAGTATGAACCAAAGATATGGCCAACTGAAAGATTATAAATCATTGTGCCATATAGTAAATTTTTTGAATGTCTCAATAGTTGGCGATGCTTTTACTTAGTTCGTATTTTATTAGATTTGACATCTGCGAAAGGAGCAACCGAATCAAGCTACGATGTTATGTAACCAAAATCGTATCCGACTCACAATCAGTCACTAAATATAAAATTTTATTTAGAAAAAATCCCATTGGTTTTCTATAAAGGCGCAGAATTTGAAAATGACCAATAACCTTATTATTTGCCATTGAAAACAAAACACTTAGAGGCGCCAAATTTTAAAACAACCAATGACTTAGAAGTGCGTCATTGAAAACAATACTTTTGTATTGTTTTTATGGCCAAATGCCAATTAAATATAGCTAAAATTACTAAATTCCGATCCAATTAGTACCTAAAAGTTGGCGACTTTTACCTATTGTTATGTTCTCGTCAATCTTCCATTAAGTGAGTGCATTTCTAACACCGAAGGGACGCTCTGTATATTTTTGATCATCGCTTTGAATTTTAGAAATTTTGCCCTCTCTCGGCAACTATTTCTTCAAAGTTATAATTTGGTGTTCCTTTCTTTGACTAAAACTCTTAATTTATTTCCAATTTTGAAGTTGGTATTGTGCAGATTTAGGGCAGGTGTTTCGCCCCGTTTTTTTCTTCTGTTGTTGGTGGTTTTAAAGATAAAATATTAACTGACTAACTAATTTCGAAATAATTCTCGAAAAACTGTCTTTTAATCGTTTTTTCAGGTGATTTCTTTACAGAGAAGCCACCCGCCCCTAAATACAAAATACATTGGACACACACAACAATAGGAAACCTTCTAGGAAAGTAGCCTTGACAAGAGCTTTTGACATAGGCACTTTTATTATTGTTGTGTGCGTGTGTGTGAGTGCTATTTCGAGGTTTTCAAACAAAATACCTACTACTGAAAAATATTTTATAAATGCGAACTGTAGTCTTCTCTAGGTATCTCTACTAAAGAGAAATTTATGTTTATAGAAAGTTACCCTCAAAGTCTAAACGTCTCATAAAATCCGGAATTTAAGACAGGGTTGAAATTAAATTTTCAAGGGTGCTCGTTATTAACTGATAGATAGAAATATAGATTGGTGGGAACTCACCTGTATGTGTACGTTTGTGAATTTTTAAATTTTCACTCCTAGCAAAAACCTTCCCACATCCAGGAAATGGACACGGGAACGGTTTCTCGCCAGTATGTACTCGTATATGATTAACTAATTTATATTTAGCTTTAAATGGCCGTCCATTCCGTGAGCAATTTTGCCAGAAGCAAGCATGCGTTGTGCATTCCGGACCGCCGACATGTTCAACAGTTAGATGTGTCACAATTTCTGTCATACACGTAAAATGTTTGCCACATATGTTGCGCGGCGGTGGCTGTTCATGGTCCACCCATAAACAGGTCATTTCTTGTTTCACAGTCGGTTGGCGCATATAGCGAAAGAAACCCATATTGGTAGCCGCCGCCGCCGCCACAACCGAATGATGATTGTGATGGTGATGATGGTGGTGGTGATGGGACATTGCCGCCATACCATGCGGATTCAAATACTGATGATGGGGATGATGTGGTGGGCCGACACTGCCATTTTGCGTATAAGCGGGATGGTGATCGGTACGTGAATACAACATTTGATGGTGTGGCGGCGGTAGATGTGGATGGTGTTGGTGGTGATGATGGTGTGGCGGCGGCGGCGGTGGTGGTGGTATATCACTGCCCGGATGATGGAACAATACTGGATCAGTGGGTGCCGTTTGGGCTGCCGTCGGAAAATCGTGATGTTCACGTCTAAGGAGGAAATCCCGGGCTGCATAACCGGCTGCGGCGGCTGCCGCAGCCGCATTCAAATGGCCCATATGGTGGCCGTAATTCGTTTGGAAATTCTGATGGGGCGGTGGTACTGACGAACTTAGATCTGGGGCAGTCATTGCTGCCGCCGGATTCTGTTGTGGTGATGGTATTGTCGCACCACCACCACTATTACCGTTATTATTATTATTGTTATTATTATGACTTGGGCTCATTTTAATACCGTACGATGCCAGATGATGATGGCCGGTGTCCATGAACGCATTAATCATGATTAGATTAGAAATTTAATCTGATTTTAGAAATTAACTAAAACTGTCCTCAAATTCACTAATTTCGTTGCACTAAAATCAATCACATCTCTATTCTCACAATTAAAATTCGCCATTAACGACTTCATTGGTGACAATAACAATAACAACAACAATGATAACAACAAAGAAAAAAATTTAACAACGATAACGCTCAATATTTTGACGCCGTGTTGAAAGAGATCGTTGTTACACAGCCGGTGTTCACAGCTGGACTGAAACCAACACAGTAGGCCATGGTTGTTGTAGAGTAGTGGTAGTCGTAGTAGTAGTAAACGTGCGCTGTATGTTTACTATAGAAAAAGGGTGGGATACTACAACCGTATTGGTTCAATGATGGCACCCTACTATTGGTTCTAAGCAGGCGTGCTGTACTCCTGTTGGTCTACATTGGGCCAATCACACCAGGAGGTGGTTACTTGATGACATCTCTACGGAGAAACTTGTTGATTTGCTTCTTTTTTTTGTTTAAAGAAATAATTATCGAAATTTTTTTAGTATTGGAATTTTCGTTAATAATTAACAAAAAAAAAGAATCTAAACCCAGTCATCCAATTATTATCGCCACTTAATTCATTAAAAAATTATTGATAGTGGTGGTGGATAATGAAAATAATTGAACATGAATGATACGATTTTTATAATAATAAAGGTAAGCAAAACGAATCAACATTGGCTTTGTAGTAGCCGAAAATTCTCGAAGAAGAAATGAAACGTTGTAGCGGTCGACTTTGATGTTGTTGTTATTGTTATTATTGTTGATAATGATGGATCCCGTTCAACTAGATTTAATGGTTCGTCTATACGATTTATTGTATCGTTTAATTAAAGGTACCAGTTGCCGCCATCTTGATATTCAAAATATTATGCTTATTCATGATAATAATCAAATTTCTATGTCGATTCAAACCACCACACACTGTATCTATTATTATCGTCATCATTACTTATTAATGCAACAATTAGATATAAATTTTTTTCTATAATTTTATTAAATTTTCTATCATTGATAGATACACATAATTAATAGTTTCTACAATTTTGCTAGAAATGAAGAAATTAATTAATGAATACGAGAAATATTATGAATAATGTTGCGTGTATATCCGTTCAGTTTTGAGAGTCGATAATTTTTTTTCCTCTTTCTTCGTTCGTTTTACCTGACAGTTTCAGCGACTAAGATTAATAATGTAATTTCTGGAAGCCATTATGGCTAATGTACGGGCGCCATTGTCATTGCTTATAAGGTTATTGGATGGGGTACCAACAACACAACAACAATAATAATAATAAGAAAAAAGGAATAACAACAACCATAATAGTTGTAATAATGATGAAGATGAGGCACTTATTTCGGTTGGCTGTATCGAACATTAAAAGAACGAAAAAAAAATGGCGCGCTCTAACTCTAATTCTAAATAATTGGTTTTCAAATTAGATTTAGAAATCTGAAATTCGCCAAATTTTGCTCAAAACTGGGAAAAATTATTATAAAGTCCGTTTAAATTATAGCAAACCCAAAGTAACTTAGAAATAAGCATCATCACTTTTTGAGCCTTTCCTCTTAAATCATCAATTACTGTCTGTTTTGTTATCTACTTAAGATTATCGTCTAATTCAATTGCCATAAAGTCAAGTTGGCCGAATTCTATTTGATTTACTGTATAACGATATGCCATCTGGCAGTTGACTGCGTCTTTGGTTACCTAGTGCTGCAAAGTATGAACTAATCTACGACAAAATTAAAACTCACCCTGTATGTTTCTTTGAAAGTAAATTTATAACTTGAACAATTTCATTTATTGTTATTATAACGAGTAGGTATATCGTTTAACTCTCTATTTCAACCGTTCTTTGTTATTATTGATTTACTACCTCTCTAAATCAGCCCACTCCTCAGAGAAAAAACAGCAACGACTACTTCTTTATACTTGCAGAAGAATGTTGATTACGTAAAACACCTACTACTACACACACCTGTTTCATCTTGTCGGTAAATTGGATTTGTAAATTAGATTTTCAGGTGATTTTACGAAATGGGAGAAAAAGAAATAAACCTCATTAGATTTAACGAAAAAAGCTCCAGTGGCAGTTCATATTTTGCTGAAAAACAGCCATTTTACAGTTAAACCCCTATTTCACTTCATTTAATACGAGTAATATAGTTGGCCATGCTTTGATTACATAGTGTCGTAGATTAGTTCATATTCTACTAAATTTGACAGTTGCTTCAAGTCTGAAGGAAGCTACAACGCTACTTAACCAAAGACATGACCAAAGACAATACCTCAAATAATAAACTAATGCACAATTATTTTAAATGTACAGCAGAATTGTTCTTAGAGATTTTATTTGATAATTCAATACATTAAAGAAGTTTTACTGTAGGTATACTGTTTAAATTACACAAAAATTCGAATCAATAGCCTACTTTGATTGATTTTGAAAACGTTCAATCAAGCTGATGAAAATGGTGGATGACTGTTTAAAATCCTGTTTTACTTACAAGGTGTCCAATACGATTTCATCTTATAATTGGGTATACTTTTGGCTACGTAGCGCTGTACTTTGTTCGGATACTTGTAGAATACAAGACCTGCTAAATGTCTCAGTAGGTACTTTGTTGTATTAGACCTAAATGGAAATTTTAGACAAATGGCAATAATATTTCGATCTATATTTCTTAGTAGTATTACCAACTCTTGGTAGAAAATCTGTAGCCAACCATACAAATAATTGTAGAATTGCGAAGATAAATAGCGCTACTGCAATAAAAATTATCAATTTTGTTTCTTAAGAAATGTAATACTGCGCACTACTGGAAAACGAATAAATATCTACATAAATAAATATCAAATTTGTATGAATGAAGTTGCGACACTATCTACTAAAGATACAGCCAACTGCTAGATGAAATACCCTGTATTTATTTATTTTTCTATTATTTGTTTGAACTAATTAGCTCTCAAATCGAAAAAAATACTTTTCTTCTTGAACAAGGGTCGAGTCAATGGTCCGTTAAAATAACGTACTTAGAAAAAGGCGACAATCGTTCACCCCTTATACATAGAAACGATCAATTCTATAGGTGCAATAAAGTAGAATTTAAATATTGAGAGAAGAAAAAAAACCGACTTCTTTCAAATCTATTCATTTGTCAAATCATCACGGCGCGATCCGTATCAAACAAATAACAGTAAGCGCATAATTACAATAAAGCAAAAGAAAAATCACTCACATCACAGAAGAAGACTGTGATGTGATGTGATTATGAATGGGAGAAAAATCGAAAGAAATCCCTTGCTGTGCATTTACTCCCGGGGAATCAAATCGTAGTGAAAAGAACAAAAATCAACCCTGATTTACAACAATAGAAACTAAAGACATATAAGAAGAAAATTACAATACACCACGTTGTCCCCTTGAACTACTCTCATTATTATTATTATTACTATTATTTGTGATTTACAATAATAATTACATGTCTACAATACACTGACTTGACGCGACTTTATTCCGTACAACTTCCGGTTAAATAGGGGTTGAAATAATTGTGCACTAACAGTAAAATATAAAAATACCTTTACATAACAACAATAAATAATGGACATTTTAGATTCGTGGGAAACTCGATGATTATCCGATAATATTTAACTTAACAATAATGATAATAATAAAGTGGGCTGTACTGATCACTCTGTTGTTATTATCACAACTATAACGGAAATAACGAAATTTCAACTCACATAATAATAATAAGAATGATTTTAGAGGAATAATACGATTAAATGAACAACGAAATTGTGAGGGTGTATATTCACCCTTATCAACAGTATCATCATCATTATCAACAACCTCATCCTATTTGTAATTGAATGGCCAATTACAGTCCCTCTTATTTTATATGTCCATTAGAACGGATATAGTAGATTACAATTAATACCAATTTTATACTCTTATCTCTACACAACCAATTACCACCCCTTTTTGGTTGTATTTCCCAAAAATTTCCGTTTGTTATACAATTAAATAAACAATTTCTCCATATTGATGTGTACCACAATTGGATTACAACAAACAACCACTTAAGGCGATCAATAATCGTTGTTGAGGGGTAGAAAGATAACAAGTCGAGATATACTAATCCGGCTCTCTCTACAATACGAAAATAAGCCGATTTTTCAATTTATTTATAATAGATAGATTCGTATCTTTTATCAAAAGTTAATAGAAATGTCGCCTTGAATTTAAGTTTAAAATTCATATTTATTTATTTAAAAAACGCGCCAATTCTCCCGACATTAACTGGTTATCGACAATTAATAAAGGATTATGATTGGTTGTTTTGTCACGCCAAGGCGGCAAGTTTGAAAATCCGATGTAATTTATTAAACGTACATATTTTACGAAAATAAGCCGATTTTTCTATGCATTTATAACAGCCAGATTCGTATCTTTTATTGTAAAGTTAATAGAAATGTCGCCTTATGTTGTTATTTAAAATTAATATTTATCTGTTTGAAAATTGCACTAATTCCCGCGATTTCGATTGGTTATCGACAATATTTATGCATTATGATTGGTTGTATTGCGGCACCAAGGCGGCAAATTTAAAACTCCGAATTTATTTAATTTTAATAAAAATAAGCCATCATTGTATTTATAATAGCCAGATTTGTATCTCTTATTGTGGATTTCAACTTGGAATTTAATATGTAAATCATATTGATCTATTTGAAAATCGCGCTAATTCTCCCGATACTGATTGGCGTTCGCAATTTTCGTGGGTTATGATTGGTTGTATTATTGGGGTAAAGGCGGCAAATTTGAAAATTCAATTTATTCATTAAACATACTTGTTTTAATAATTTAAGCCCTATAAACATTCCGTTCATGTTCTTATATGTAAACGCATAAATCATCTATCACGTGTTCGAGAACCTCGCATTTACATAATCGAAACATTCATAATCTGGAATTACATTCTCAATGTTTGTTATTTATAATCTACAAGTCTAGCGGGGTGGCAAGGGGATAATATGGAAACTAGAGGATGATAACGATGATAAAGACAACAATATACAATTTATTATAATTGTCGAAAATATTTTTTAAAAATCCATTTTTCTTCTCCTAATTGATGATAATAATAAATTTTATTAAGTCTGGACGTAAAAACAAGGGTTGGTTGGTTTGGTTAATAAAATAAATAAATAAAACAACAATATAATGAAATAGGTAAATAAATCAAATAGGATTGGTGAGATGGATGTTGTAAATCATCAACATCAGCAGCATACAGTTTTGACCACAAATCATCATCGTGTATATTTTTTTTTATGACAGAAATAATCCACCGGCGATTAACCAACATTCCATCAATCAATTCGTTCAGATTCTTCACCAATCTAACCAACTATCAATCGATTCCGATGTCATGGATTCTCGTTAAATTCGATCGATTTTATTGGAAATTATCAAGAGAAAGACGACGAATAATAATGGAGTGGTCGTTTGTACGGTCGTAAATGTTCAGTTTTTAACCTTTACAGAATAATAATAAGAACAATCGAAAGAGGAATAAAAGAATGGTGGTTGTTTGTTTTATATTGTGGTCAGAGGATCTGTTTAAAAAAGGAGAAGATTGAAAAAAGCAGTTAAATTTTATGTGAGTTGGTAGAATGTATTTGTCCATTCATAAATATTATAACCACTATTGAATATATTAAATATTTATTTTATTTAATTTGTATTGATGACCATTATTATTATTGTCTTCCATTTTAAACGAAACTTCATTATTTCCACGATTATCCAGTTGTTTTTTTGTGTATTTTCTCATATTTGTTAGTCAAATATCCAAGCTTGTTTTCAACGTATTCTAATTTATTTTCGTGATTATTCATAAATTCTAATATTTGTCAACTGTTTTTTATATAACAACCCAACAAATTAGCCAATCAGTTTCAAAATTTTCTAATTTATGAAGTTGATTAGTTTAATGAAGAATTGTAGGTAGGCGATTTGAATTTCTAATAATCGCCAAACTATAGAAGGGTGGTGGTGGAGACCGCCTACAATCGCGCCACCGCCAACCACCCCTAACACCCTTGTACATTTTACAATAGATACGCTTTTCTAAGACCGATTTCTATGTATAGCGTGCGAGTGTGGTTTGATTGATGATAGCGGTGGTACGGTTTATTTGTTGGTGTTTGTGTTAGTTTCAATGTATGTGTTAAAGTTTGAAATTGCAGGCGTGTCAAGAGGGCGTCTACAGACGCGCCTACATATATGCAGAAGGTACTAATTATTGCACCCACTCACGAACACTAAACACATACATTTGAACAACAGAAAGAAATTTAAAGTTGTTCAAAAGAGAAAGATAGATACAGAAAGAGCAATCATTAATATTCGAATGTGTAAAGGGGAATGAATGGGGGTGGTTGGTTAATATATAAAACATCTGTTTTGAATAACATTATTCATAAAACAACATGACAAATTTAATTTGTAAAAGATGAAAAAATATTCGAGAAGAAGAATCAGAGAAAAAAACGACAACGAAATTGTTTGGTGCCCGCATCGCCTCAAAAGGAACCCTTTTTTGTTTATGTCGTTCCTTTTTTGACAATCGTAACATTTCAAGAATAATTAACTAAGAATTTATTACTTTATCTCCAAATATTATAACGCAACAAAAACCAACCCCTCATCATAACGATATATATCTTTATTTTGTTATTGTTATTTTAATTGTTCCCGAAAGTGTGTGCAATTTATTCTTAAACGAAATGACAAATCTACCACGACCATAGAAATTGGTGATAAATCAAAACTAAATGTATTTTTTTCTCTTCGTCTTATTCTTCTTCATCCACAACCTTTGTATTTTGTCAAAATCGGAGATTTATTGGCTCATTCTTAAAAGAACTGTGACGGTCGAAATTAGCATCGATAGGTTATTTAGTAACAAACTCGAAATTATCGAAACTCGAGAGCGACCATTAATAATCATAAAGCCAGCTCCGCGAATAACAATCAAAACGGATCAAGCATTCGCGAACACTAACGAACATTGCAAAACTGAAACAAACGCCGTGATTGTAGATTCGCTTGTGTTCGAGCGAATATGCGAATGAACAAGCGGTTTCCTATGCACTACTCATATGAGTTCGATAATTGCTCGCGATGTTCGTTGGTGTTCGTTCACGCTCGATTCACAGTTGATTTTTGAATTTTTTGTTCGTTCGCATTCGTTCGTGTTCCTAGAATCGACGTAATCTAGTTACCGGGTGTATGCCTGTCGACAAAAAATAAGAATTTGACTTATAAGTAGAAACATATTTGAATATTTACTAAAAATTCTAACCTTAAACTTCAATTTTGACTATCTCTAGTAGTATTAATTCATTTTTGTGCAATTTATCGAATATTTTAAACAAAATAGTCGATCTCAGGGTAAAATATAAAAGAAAAAGAACCCAATTCACGAATTCTTCAAAGGCAGCAACAGTACCCAGAATAAGACTGACGTTAATCGAATCTAGAATTGTAAGGTTAGAAAGTTCAAGTACCAAGAACAGCTGGGAAGTTTGGTTATACCAACCCATTTTTTTGGCGAGCGCGTAATTCAAACGTCTCAAGTTAGAACTTGGAAATTTTAAATTGTACGCTCAACAAAAAATTGATTGTCAATTTCTAACCTTATAAGTCCAAATTTGATTTATGTCAATCGCATTCGTGAATCGTGTTCGTGCTATTTTCTAGTATTTTGAACAATTGATGAATTATTTGTAAAAGTAAGTATTTCTTTTTCTATTTTACCGTTTTTTGATTGTTTTATTTAAAGAAATGCCATCACATTTTTGATTTTCAATGCAATTAATATTCTCTTTAATATACCTACTTTCTTTTTTTCCACATTTGTTAAGAATTATAAATGCTTTTCCTTTCACATATAGCACAATATGAAGCTAGTTACGACTCTATTCACTCAAGACATGGCCAACTGCGAACTGAAATAACGTTGTATCCTGGATACTGTGGTAAGTTTCTTCGTTACGTTAATTACGTATTGTCGTAGATTGCTTCATATTTTATTAAATTGAACATTTGGTAATATAGTAGTCGAACAGAGCTACGACACTATTTACCAAAAGATAAAAATAGATATTCAAATTTCAATCGCTTGAGAATCACAGCAGCCACTGGGTGACATTTAAATAGATTTCTAACAATTAAACAATTACTGAGTAACATTCAAATCGGAAGGTTTCGTATCCGGTAAGTTTTCTCTAATTTCCCAGTAAAATGGACCCCAAAATGATTTATGAAGACACCCATCTTAAAGTCAATTTCAAGAAGAAATAGTTGAGACACGTGTCAATTTCAATGGAATCTCCCATACAAATAGAGCAGGATTTATGGTGACAAATATGTCTATGGTGTCCTCGAAATTTCATGGGTGGTCATTTTTACTCTAATTAAATGGTCATGGTAGATTTTGCAAACAAAATCTGAATTTATTCTTGGTAAATTCCATCATTACTAAGGGTGTTGGTGTGGATATTTTAATGAAAATACAACCAACCGTGTTTTTATGTTTCAATTTTTAATTACTTGATAATTTACAGCTGCTTATTATTAAATCGAGAACAAACTAGAACGGCGAAAAAATAAATATCAAGGGAAGAACTTTGTAAACTTAATTAGGAATTTTGTTTTTGTTTCTAAATTAAATTTTATTACACAAATATAGGCGAACATAAATTAATTAATTTCGTATTATTTCCTAATTATTATCAAGTTAATAATAAAAATAACGACAAATAATAGTGGGCTTTGTTAGACATCCAACAATACTAGATAGATATAGATAGATTATGAAAAACCACCCTTGCCACACAGCAGGACATCTTGATTTCTATACTAAACCAATATAACAGAAGAGAAAAGAAACAAAACAAAACAAAAATAATCGACAATAGTGACATCTGCGTTCCGTCTGCAAATTATTACAAATGTTCAAACAAATTCGAAAGAATACAAAACGAAAAACACAAAAAAACTACATCAGAAATGTTATTAATTTATTGTAGGGCAATTTTTCAAAAAGACAAACCCGAAAATCACCCTCGATCTCTATCGGGGGTGGTTTTTAATCAACAATAATTAGAAATAACAATTGAAAATTACCCGCAATTAGTCGACTATGGTGATTGTTTTAATTCGTGCGTTATAAATTGCGGTAATTTGATCGTCCGGGTATGAAGTGGTAATTTCCGTTTCGTATCCATCAAAATTAATAACGCTTTTAATTAATTTAATTAACACAACAATAATAGGGTTTGATTTAAATGTAAATTACTAGCCTATAATAATTCTTTGTTGTTGTTTTATTGTTGAAAATTACCATAAGACTACTATTTTTATTTATGGAAACCATCTACCGAGATCTTTATCGGGGTCTTGGATACGATATTAAAAAATATTTAAACACAAAGATTTGGGATGGTTGGGTAAATGATGGGACAATTCCATGGGTGCTATAATAAATTTGGTAACGCCCAGCAGAGGAGCCGAAATCGGTCTGAAATGACAAGAATTCTTCTCTATAAAACAAGCAAAACAACCAAGAAAAAAGAGCAGAAAAAACGTTGATCAAAGCCGCAAAGACCCTATAGGGTGTTATCAAGATCGACACGAAGATGACACGATTGAAAATTGATGTTTTGCCAGCTATTTAGACAACGAAAAAAATAATGGAAATTAAAGATTCCCATCTAACTGTTACAACAAGATAGAAATAATATAAAGCACAATAAAAATAAACAACTACTTAATTATTTTTCAGTTGGTATTAATAAATGTCATAAACTTTAAAACGGTATAAACTATGAAATTTTATCGAGTAGGCGCTGAATTGTTGTTGTTTTGTATTCAGTTGTTTGTTGTTTAAATATTATTTTATACAATAGTTGGCCGTGGTTTTTTCTGAAATTTAAAGAAAATTATCGAAAATCCATAGTCGGATCAATTTAAAACTGTCAACAATGTCAACAATTTGCCATAAGATTACCATTTTTATGAATACAACACTAATGACTTGCATCATTTACAAATTAATTTTAGATAAATTATAATGAATATATTCATGATAAACAAACGAACAAATTGATTATTATCCACTCGTTTTTGGCCAATTTCGCAACAAATAAACAATAGGTGGCGCCAGTTTTACTCCTACTATCACGTTCATGTATATATTTGAGTCAAGCCAATTTTGATGAACTGTACACTCTATTTTTAAGTTAATCGACTAGCCTACTTTGATTTTTTGTTTGAGTTATTCGATTTTCTTATAAAATATTTTCAGTTATTACTTATATGCAGATGGCTGTGACCTGAGTGTCGTAGCTTGGTTTTTAATCGAGAAATTTCCAATTTGCTAGTTTCCCAGGAAATTGCCAAAAAATTAAGCGCCTGTATCGCAACTCTTTTCGATTTGGTGTCCGAACAACGCCAATATTTAACGATCTATAATTTTCTTATTTTCGTAAATATTGCAATGAATAAAGCAGCATTAAAGAGAGCATTTCAAGGAGCGTTAGAGAAAGTTTTTCGTTTTGGAAATTTTCACTTGATTTTGAATTTATAGTCAAATTTAATTATTTTCTATATTTTTTATATTTTTCTATAATTTGCCGATAATTCAGCCAATATTCCAAATTTATGTATGATTTTTACCCAGTACGTAGAAAATAGAAAGCACTTTCCAAATCTGCAAGAAATTTTCCAATCGGCTTGCCAGTTTTCCGGGAAATCGCCAAGAATTGAAGGGCTTCTATTGCAACTTTTATTTAATGTCGGAACAATGCTAATATTGCTTGTTTTAGAAAATAAATAAACGGCATTAGGGGCTTTGCATTTTGGAAAATTGTACCTTATTTGTCGCTTGTTTGGATAACATGATGGAAAGTTATTGTGGGCAAAATAATCCAGTCCGGTACTGGGTGGTTAACCCAAAATTTTCTACAACAAGACTCTGTATAGAATTGTGGACAGTGGCGGACTGGCCTATCGGGCGATCGGTGGGCCTCGAAGTTGTGTGCTTTTCGGTATTTGTTTCCACTTTAAGTAAATATGGCGCCTCTCAGGCGTGTCACTCCAAAGGGCCCGTCCGCTACTGATTGTGAAGACCTCAAAGAGGGGCAGTTTAATTCGTTAANATTATCCCCTAATTAAAATACGACCGTTGATTGGATTTTAGACAATCGTGAAACAGATGCACCCTTCTTTCTATAGAAGGAATCAATCTATTATTATCGTTAATTAATTACACATTAGACGTAAACATTTGTTGTTACCGCTTGGCTTTTATAACGATTTTTAATAACGGAATCGAACAACACCCCCTAGTGTTAATGGATTATTATCACCATAAAAAAAATAATAAATGAAATGAAATAAAATCAAATCTACGAACTGAAATGATTTGCACATTTCCTATCTCTATTATCATCATTATTACCATTGTCATTGTCATTATTGTGATAGACGATGGAAATTAGAAATCAACACCTTTGTCGGTTTATAATTGGTTATCCGTTCAGTGGACCGTTCCTGAAAATGATCGAAACGAACAATTAATTTACTAG